>WJQU01001759.1:0-10000 GCA_029228625.1 Pseudolycoriella hygida | reverse complement strand
ACCAACGATATCAAAAGAACGGCAGGCACGAATTGGCAACAAGTGGCAATGGACCGGGAGAAATGGCGATCTATGGGGGAGGCCTACAACCAGCAGTGAATACATTAAAGGCTAAGAAAGAAGTTGGTAAAGTAGTTAGGTAGGTAAGGTAGTTAGGTAGGTAAGGTAGTTAGGTAGGTAAGGTAGTTAGGTAGGTAAGGTAGTTAGGTAGGTAAGGTAGTTAGGTAGGTAAGGTAGTTAGGTAGCTAAAGTAGTTAGGTAGCTAAAGTAGTTAGGTTAAGAAAGAAGTAGGTAAAGTAGTTAGTTAGGTAAGGTAGTTAGGTAGGTAAGGTAGTTAACTAGATAAAAATGTTAGGTGGGTAAAGTAAATAGGTAGGTAAGGTAGGTAGGTAGGTAAGGTATTAGGCAGGTAAGGTAGGTAAGCTAGGTAGGTAGGTAAGGTTTTTTTTTTTTATAAGGGTGAGGAAATCTTCATAGACACCCGGTCTTTCTGAACCAAGGTAGTGTTGGATTCCATTCTTTAATGACCTACCAACTAAAACCTCCTTCCTTAGTCTTCGTGCTCTCTTCTTCCCGGAACCGCCTCACAGCATTACTTCGGGGAGGAGCTGTGCTTTCGCACCTACTCTCTTAGATCAACTGTCAGTCTTCTTTGATCGTCTCTCCATGCAATTTGCAGCTTCGTCATTATTTTCGCAACTACATTATCCGCCACTATCTACACCTCCTCATCGCGGCACATCTCCGATATTATATTTTCGGCACTTACATCTGGCCTACTCACAGTCAACAGCTCTCCTCGTTCTTGTTCGAAGCGGGGGCAGACGAATAACACGTGCTCCGCAGTCTCTTCCTGCCTATCGCATGTCGTGCAGAAAGGTGACTCCGTGAATCCAAACCTGTGCAGGTACTTCCTGAAGCATCCGTGACCAGACAGAAACTGTGTCAGGTGGAAATTAACCTCTCCATGTTTTCTCTGTACCCATGTCGTTATTTTTGGTATGAGTCTATGGGTCCACCTTCCCTTGTCCGAGGAGTCCCACTCTTGCTGCCACTGTCTCAGTGATTCGGCTCTTAATTTCGTCCTAACTGTTTTGGTAGTTTGACCCTCCATTCTCTTCTTTCTATGACATTCACTGTCTTCTGTCAGCGTTATGCATATGGGCATCGTCCCGGCTATAACACATACCGCTTCTAAGGATATTGTTCGATATGCGCTTGCTACTCTTATGCTTGTCAGCCTCTGGGCTCTATTAAGCCTTCTCCGATTCTTCTTCGTATCTAGCGCCTGTATCCACGCTGGTGCTCCGTAGCGCAATATCGATAGGGTGACACTTGCAAGGAGCCTCCTTTTGCTGCTGCGCGGTCCAAAGCCGTTTGGCATTATTCTGGCCAATGCTGCGGTGGCTTTCATTGCCTTTTCGCACGTGTAGTCCACATGGCTATTAAAATTTCTGCGGTCGTCCAGCACAACTCCAAGGTATTTTAATTGGCGAGTGGATGTTATTTCTTCCCCGTCAATGTTCAAAATGATTCGTTCGGTTTTTCTGCAGTTACTTACTAGCATGATCTCAGTTTTTTTGTGGGCCAGCCTCAGCCCCGCCGTTGTCATCCAGTTTTCGATAGTTTCTAGCGTCTCCATCGTAACCACCTCTACCTCCATCTTCGACGTTCCGGATACCATGAGGATCAAGTCGTCGGCAAAAGCAATCGTCTTAGCACATCTTGGCTGTTTCAGCCTCAGCGCTGTGTCATACATAACATTCCACAGCGTTGGTCCTAATAGGGATCCCTGTGGTACTCCAGCTCTGATGTTGACTGTCTTTTTCCCTTCATTAGTATCGTACGTTAGTACTCGTCGCTCGAAACAGCTTTTCAGTATCCTACAGAGGTAATCGGGGACTCTCATGACATGTAGCGCCTTGGCTATCTCCATTTTTATGTGTATCACGGCTCATGCGCTACGGTGTGTGAGTGCAGTGATAGCATGTACTTGATTGGCAATGCGATAGATTTGGGAACCTTCAGGACCCGTCTTGAAACACGGACCAAGAAGTCTAACATGTGTGCGAGTCATTGGGTATTTTGTTGAAACCTAAGGGCGCAATTAAAATAACTATTTTAATGGGATTACAAGTGAATTAAATTTCATTTCTCCATCCCGGAGCGTTCTATACGAACATGGTGCAAGCAATTGAACCCTCTGTTCAAGAGCGTACCTTGAGCATACATGCTGTGACCCGAAAGATGGTGAACTATACCTGATCAAATCGAAGCCAGGAGAAATTCTGGTGGAGGATCGAAACAGTTCTGACGTGCAAATCGATTGTCAGAATTGGGTATAGGGGCGAAAGACCAATCGAACCATCTAGTAGCTGGTTCCCTCCGAAGTTTCCCTCAGGATAGCTGGCGCAAATAAATATATTGTATATAATCTTATCTGGTAAAGCGAATGATTAGAGGCCTTGGGGCCGAAACGACCTCAACCTATTCTCAAACTTTAAATGGGTAAGAACCTCATCTTTCTTGATCTGAAGATATTGGGGTTTAGATATATTGTGCCCAGTGGGCCACTTTTGGTAAGCAGAACTGGCGCTGTGGGATGAACCAAACATGATGTTACGGCGCCTAAATTAATGACTCATATTGATACCATGAAAGGCGTTGGTTGCTTAAAACAGCAGGACGGTGGACATGGAAGTCGTAATCCGCTAAGGAGTGTGTAACAACTCACCTGCCGAAGCAACTAGCCCTTAAAATGGATGGCGCTCAAGTCATATGCCTATACATCATCGCTAGAATAAAAAATTGTTGGCCCTAGCGGTCATCATTATGAAATTCTAGTGAGTAGGAGGGTACAATGGTGTGCGCAGAAGTGTTTGGCGTGAGCCTGCATGAAGCCGCCATTGGCACAGATCTTGGTGGTAGTAGCAAATAATCGAATGAGATCTTGGAGGACTGAAGTGGAGAAGGGTTTCGTGTGAACAGTGGTTGATCACGAGTTAGTCGGTCCTAAGCTTTATGCGAAAGCTGTTTAATTTATGTTACACACAATTCCTAAAAACAATTTGTTGTACATAATTGAATAAAAGCGAAAGGGAATACGGTTCCAATTCCGTAACCTGTTGAGTATACGTTTGTTTATTAAAAATGGGTCTTATTACACTCATCCTGGCAACAGGAACGACCATAGAGAAGCCTTCGAGAGATACTGGAAGAGTTTTCTTTTCTGCTAAACAAGCGTATCACCATGGAAGTCTTTTATAGAGAGATATGGTGAATGGCTTGGAAGAGCATGACATTTACTGTTGTGTCAGTATTTTCTCCTTGGACCTTGAAAATCTATGGTGGGGCCACGCAAACTTCTCAACAGACCGTACCGATATCCGCAGCCGGTCTCCAAGGTGAAGAGTCTCTAGTCGATAGAATAATGTAGGTAAGGGAAGTCGGCAAATTAGATCCGTAACTTCGGGATAAGGATTGGCTCTGAAGATTGAGATTGTCGGGCTTGATTGGGAAACATTTATAACGGTTAATGTGCTCGTTCTGGAGGAGACACTGTGAATTCAATGCAAACCAGCGAGAATGGTAGCGAAAGAATGGCTGCTTGCAATAAGAATTCGAAAAACAGTGTGGTCAACAAAGTCATGATAGGAAGGGTCTATCATGCAAAAGAGCTGAATTGTTGTAGGTGTAAGGACAGCTGCCATACTGACCCCACTGAAACTTATATTCGGCTCGAAAGTTGCGGCCAGTAGATTTTGACGCGGACACCAGCATATTGAGTTATGCTTTGTGTGTACGCCGAAAGATCGAAAGGCCAAGCCCATAGCTCCCCGACGGTTCCTACTGAGGGGATAGGGCATTTTCATTTTAAATATATTATTTTTTTAATATATATGAGTCATTCAAGTGGCAATGGCAATGATACCAAGATCGAGTGCATGATACGGTGGAGCCTTTTAAGGCGGAGTTATCTGTAAGATCCCTCCTAAAGGGTTACATAGGGCTTTTGCCGGGAGGTAAGTCTTGCAGATAATTTTGATGCAAATCCCAAAACCTATGGATTTTGGTACTATGTAACCAACGGGTTCTAGGCCTAACTAGCCTCCAACCTGAATTATGTTGTTAACGATTCAGACAACGAAACCTCTAGTGGTGATTTGGCTGGTGAAAACCAGTTTCGGATGGCCACTAACACCACTGGACCACAGGCTAGTGAACAACGAAGCGTGAACGAAGCTGCATCTAATGTTTGCTTGGAATGTGGGATGAACTTTCCAACGAAACGCGGTTTGGGCGTTCACCGGCAGAGGAAACATCCGGCGGCGGCAAATGCGGAAATTAACGTTGAAAGGAAAAAGCTCCGCTGGAGCGATGAAGAGATCAGAGTGATGGCTGGCTATGAGGCTCAGGCCACAATAGCCAAGACCACTTATATGAATCAACACTTGCTTACCCTAATGCCAAACAGAACCCTTGATGGAGTGAAAGGAGTTAGAAAGAGAGAAGTGTATAAGCAAATGGTGAAGGACCGAATTGAAATACTGAGAAGGAATGATAACGATGTGACTGATGATATCCTACAACCTAATAACGATAGTCTAGAACCCGAAGTGGGGGCTGTCAAATGGTGTGTTAAGCGCAATATAGTACTCCTTATGTACATTAGCCTCTGTCCACCTACTCCTACATCCTATCCTACCCGTGGTGACACCTGTTATAGTGAGCAACCCCACGAACGATCAGGTAACCAACCCTGGTGTAGTAGTGTGGGTCACTTAGCTGAAGGATGAGGAGGGCTGTCTTCGGGTAGTACCTAGACGCTACGTTTAGAGAGGGCTGAAGACAGCTAGGCGCTATCAAGATGGGATGGCGGCTTAGCATGGTGGCGAAGGATCTCGACGGTAAGAGACAACGGCAGCATGCAAAGTCCTAGTCAGATGGACTACCATCATTCACCAGTGCCACGGGCACATTAAGACCAACGCCAGTGCGGTCTTTATTACGGCATACTGGCAAAGCATTGAACACGGACAAAGAATATCGACCAGCGGATGAAATTTTAGACAAGGGCTGACAACTGTGGTATTCCACTACCTTAATAAGGAAAGGTGACATCTTCACGAAACGGCTAGTGGGCTAATATCATGGTTGCCCCCGTCCCGGTAAAACCTTGGCAGGCCTCCAAGTACGTTCGAAAGCTCGTCCTGTGAAAAGGAGGTGTAGGCTCAGATGAACATTCCTGACTAATACCGATCTGGCTCTGAACGCGGTGCCCCATGAAGGACCGTGTCAACCCTCGCATGGCCTCACTGCTTGCATAGATAACCATGAGATCACGAAGGTAACTACACAATCGAGTTGGAGATAGCGGCTTGGAGGGGGGACCCAACAGCATGGAATTAGGAAAGGAAGGGAAGGAGTTAAAAGAAAATCAACAAGACAATCAACAGGGAAATCAGCAGAGGAAATCGGAGGATCAGCGGATGGATCAATCGAAGGTTCAGCTATTTGACGTGTTCGCAAGACGATCGAAAGTGGCGAGGTCGCCCCCGGGCAGGGAAGCGAGAAGTATAGAGGTTATCCACACAGACGTTCTCCACAACAACGACAACGATGAACCAAAGCAGACAAAATTGGAGCTAGTTAAAAAGATGGTGAAAGAGTTACACGAATTTATACAAAATAAAAATAACGTGCACAAAGACATTAAGACGAAGGTGATCAGCATTCGAGCCTGCCTCAACGAAGTGGAACAGGAAGATAAGCCGTGGAGGATGCGGAGATTCGAAGCAAATTACAAGAAGGCGAGAGCAGGCATTGAAGTCGGCGAAGTTACTGAAGTTGGCGAAGGTATCGAGGTGCTAGCCACCCCGCTCTCGACAAAAAGAAGACAAACACCGGATATTACGCCCACTCCAAGAAGCGCGGCAAAAAGGAGTAAAAGGGACAGGAGAAACAATGAAAGGACCACAAACAGACTGGATGCACAAACACCGAAGCCCAGTATAAGCGAGTGGAGCGAGGTGAGAAAAAAGAAGAAAGGGAAGAGCGAGAAGCAAAAGCTTAGAAGTCTGAGACCTAAAGCTGATGCTCTAATAGTGGCGGCAGAAACAGGAATGACGTACGCCGATATCCTCAAAAAAATTAAAGAAGACCCAGACCTCACGGACCTGGGTGAAAATGTCTCGAGAATAAGACGAACGCAAAAAGGCGAAATGCTGTTTGAACTCAAGAAGGGCCCAGAAATTAAAAGTGCAGATTATAAAGAACTAGTCAAGAAGTCACCGGGCGAAGCAGCAAAAGTGAGAGCGTTGTCCCACATGACCACGATTGAATGTAGGTATATGGACGAAATCACGACAAGCGAAGACCTTCGAAAAGCCCTGAAAGAGCAAGGTAATATAAATGACGAGATAGATTCCATGACGATACGTATGAGAAAAACGAGAGACGAACTCCAAACGGCGGAAATAAAACTTTCAGTGGACGCAGCGATTAAGATTCTGAAAATCGGCCAGATAAAGGTGGGCTGGTCCGTATGCCCGTTGAGGGAAACCCAGCAGTTGGAAAGGTGTTTTAAGTGCATGGACTTTGGACACCAAGCAAGGAACTGCAAGAACGAAGATAGATCCAAGTTGTGCAGGAGATGTGGGGGAGAAAACCACCTAGCAAGAGATTGGACGAAACCACCAAAATGCCTGCTGTGCACGTCAGAAAATGACCACGTGACGGGTGGAGCGAGATGCCCAGTCTATAAACAGGCGCTTAAATCAAAGACGGGACAAGAATGGAAGTGATCCAAATAAACCTTAATCATTGTGACATGGCACAACAACTTCTTTGGCAAGCCACAGCGGAGCAAAAATGTGACGTAGCAATTATTGCAGAACCGTACCGAATAAATAAAAACAACGGTAACTGGACTGTTGACAGAGCCGGGATGGCCGCAATATTGACGACGGGAAAGTATCCCATACAAGAAGTTGTATCAGGCACCCACGAAGGATTCGTGATTGCGAAAATTGACGGAGTGTATATTGTCAGCTGTTATGCACCACCAAGATGGACGATTGAACAGTTTGAACGAATGTTAGACTTACTCACAGGAGAGCTAACGGGATTAAGCCCAGTCAACATTGGAGGCGACTTTAACTCATGGGCAGTTGAGTGGGGCAGTAGATTTACACACGAAAGAGGCTTCATTCTACAAGAAGCGCTAGCTAGACTGAATGTGGTTCTGGTAAACGTGGGAAACACAACTACTTTCCGCAAGAATGGACGAGAGTCGATTATTGACGTGACATTCTGTAGTCCAACACTAGTACCAAGTCTGAATTGGCGAGTGGATGAAAGCTACACATACAGCGACCACCAGGCATTGAGGTACACTTGGAAAAAGAGTACGGTGGCGGCAAGGCAGATGAATCAAGTAAGAGAGCGGAGATGGAAGACGAGAAATTTCGATCAAGAAGCTTTCAAGGAATACCTCCAATCAGAAGACGAAGGCGTTGAGAAATCGGCAGAAGACTTGACGAAAGTATTGGTGCATGCATGCGACGTAGCGATGCCAAGAAGGATAGAACCGAAGAATAAACGAAAATCGGCATTTTGGTGGAACGACGAAATTAGGCTCTTGCGCGCAGACTGCTTCATGACAAGAAGGAGGATGCAGCGGGCCAAAAGTGAGAGGGCCAGAGCCGCGAGGCGAGACGAACATCGTACGGCAAAACTAACATTAAAGCGGGTAATCCGAGCTAGCAAGAGAAACTGCTTTAAGAAGCTGTGCCAGGAAGCTGACGCAAATCCATGGGGAAACGTGTACAGGATAGCGATGACAAAAATTAGAGGTTCATCAGTGCCAAAAGAAAGTTGTCCTGAGAAGCTAGGAGCCATAGTGAGAGGGCTATTCCCGCAACATGAACAGGTCGCATGGCCGCAAACTCCTTACGACGATGAAATTGAAGACAGACAGGACCGGGTGATCACTATAGAAGAGATTCAGACGGCTGTCAAAAAGCTGAAAAATAACAAGGCGCCAGGACCAGATGGGATCCCCAATGTAGCTTTGAAGACGGCGGCATGCATAAAGCCGGACATGCTCAGATTGACATGGCAGAAGTGCCTCGACGACGGAAATTTTCCTGATATATGGAAGAAACAGAAGCTGGTCCTACTACCAAAACCAAGGAAACCACAAGGTGAACCATCATATAGACCTATATGTTTGCTGGATGGTATGGGAAAACTGCTGGAGGCCATGATCCGGAACAGATTACACAAAAACACAGAGGGTGAGCACGGACTGTCCGACGACCAATTCGGATTTCGAAAAGGAAGATCGACGATCGAAGCAATAGAAAGAGTTATGGAGATTGCCGACAAAGCGCGAAAGAAAAAAAGAACAGGGGACCGCTTCTGCGTTATAACGAAGATAGACGTTGAAAATGCCTTTAATAACGCAAGCTGGACGGAGATAGCTAAGGCAATGCATGCTATGAGAGTCCCCGATTTCCTCTGCAGGGTAATGAAAAGCTATTTCGAACGACGGGTGCTAATGTATGATACCAGGGAAGGGAAAAAGATGGTAGACATCACAGCTGGTGTTCCACAAGGATCCATATTAGGACCAACGCTGTGGAATACGATGTACGACGCAGCGCTGCGGCTGCAGCTGCCAAGATGGGTTACGACGATTGCTTTTGCCGACGACCTAATTTTCATAGTTATCGGAACGTCAAAGTTGGAGGTGGAAGTCGTCACGAAAGAGGCGTTGGAAACTGTAGAAAGTTGGATGACAATGGCTAAACTGAAGCTGGCCCATCAGAAAACCGAGATCATGCTCGTGAGCAATTGTCGGAAAACTGAGCGGATTGTAATGAACATCGAGGGGAACGAGATCACATCCACTCGCCAGCTAAAACACCTTGGAGTCATGTTAGACGATCGTGGAAACTTTAATGCCCACGTAGATTATACGTGCGAAAAGGCAATGAAAGCCAATGCAGCACTGGCCATGATAATGCCGAATGGGTTTGGACCGCGCAGCAGTAAAAGGAGGCTCCTAGCAAGTGTTACCCTATCGATACTGCGCTACGGGGCACCAGCGTGGATAAGGGCGTTAGACACAAAGAGGAACCGTAGGAGGTTGATAAAAACCCAGAGGTTGTCAAGCATAAGGGTAGCAAGCGCATACAGAACGATTTCCTCGGAAGCGGTATGTGTGATAGCCGGAACGATGCCTATATGCATAATGCTGATGGAAGACAGTGAATGCCACAGACTGAAGGAAAGGGGGGGCCAAAACACAAAAACAGTGAGGGCACAAGTAAGAGTCGAATCACTGAGTCAATGGCAGCGAGAGTGGGACTCCGCGGAAAATGGAAGATGGACTCATAGGCTTATCCCGGACGTAACCACATGGGTAAATAGGGAACACGGAGAGGTTAGCTTCCACCTGACGCAGTTCCTGTCGGGTCATGGGTGCTACAGGAAGTACCTGCATAGGTTTGGACACGCGGAATCACCTTTCTGCGTGACATGCGTTGAAGAGGAAGAAACTGCAGAGCACGTTGTGTTTGTCTGTCCCCGTTTTGAACAGGAGCGATGTGAGCTGATAGCCGCGAGCAGGCCAGACGTAAACGCCGACAACATAATATCGGAAATGTGTCGCGACGAAGAAGTGTGGAAAGTAGCGGACAACGCAATTGCGAAGATAATGGTGAAGCTACAAAGTGCATGGAGAGACGATCAACGAAGACTGGCAGTTGATCTGAGAAAGTAGGTGCGAAAGCACAGCCCCTCCCCGAAGTAATGCTGTGAGGCGGTTCCGGGGAGACGAGAGCGTGGCGATCAAGGAAGGAGGTTTTAGTTGGTAAAAATCCAACACTACCTGGGTCCAGGAGGACCAGGTGCCTTTTGAAGGTTTCATCACCCTTGAGAAAAAAAAAAAAAAAAAAAACGTAGCGTTAAGATACAAAGTTACAAACACTGATCC
>WJQU01001755.1:0-12000 GCA_029228625.1 Pseudolycoriella hygida | reverse complement strand
GAACGTTGAATACGGGGGAAGTGAAAAACGGTGAACGTTGAATACGGGGGAAGTGGAATACGGGGAAATAGAATGCGGGGAACTTGGAATACGGGGAAAGTTGAATACGGTGATACCCGTTAATGTTGAAGCGAAAATGATAAAGCCTGCGTAGCCCGAGGGGTGACGCACTTCTGCGGTTTATGGAATAAATGGGAATAAATGGAATAAATGATAATTTTGTCAAATTCGTCAAAACCTCAAATAGACTTGATTTTGATGGCAATGCACACAACAAACCATACTAATGTGTCAAAAAGTGAAAAAACCCACTTTTGAAAACTTAAAAGTATTTTTGTTGAAAAATGGAATAAATGGAATAAATAAATTTATTCCAAAAAAAATTAATCTCAAGATGGTTCAAATGCTTTATAATTTGTCCAAATAAACCTTTTTTTGAACTTATTTGTCTAAGGGGCCGTTCATAAAGAATGTCACGCCGAAATCGGCTTTTTTCGTACCCCCCCCTCCCCCTGTCACACACACCTGACACTCAAATTTCAAGAAGTATTAGTACTAAATGTTAATGAGTATGTTATACAGTACGTTGCATGACAGAAGAACAAAAGTTAACAGAATAGAACCATTTTCGAAAATTCGCCGTACCTTACGGTAACAGAGTTTCACAGTTGTGTGGGTCAGTTGTTGTTCTCCCGACTGAGCTACATAACTGCTTTTTAGACCCGTATGAAGTAAGTGTCTACAGTGTTTGTCACTACGTTTGTAACATTGGGTTCTAAAAAACGAAATCTGCAAAAAATGTCCTTCACACTGTACGTCTGTGCCCCTATTTTTCGCCCAAATCTGAACCAACCTTGATATCCGTCGTATTGAATTTGAGAGATTGGGTCTTTCGATCATGATTTTGCAATCACTGTTCTTTTGACACGAATCGTACGGGTCTAGCGTAAGCCCTACGCTTGATTGTATGATTAAGTGACTCCTTTCACTGTTTCTCCTCGCCCGACCCGAATTCGGCGTTCGAAGCATATGACGTACCGGTGCAACTACTTTTATTGTAGTTAGCGTGACGTCACGAAGCTCTCGAACCCCCCCCCTCCCCCCTGTCACGCTCTGTCACGGATGTCCTAGACCCCCCCTACACCCCTCGGCGTGACATCCTTTAAGAACGCTTCCCTATCTGTCATACTTCCAGAGATCTGAGACATCCCTCAAAATTCTAGAAGTGACTGAATCCTTGTGAAGTGGTTCACTATTTCAGCTTGTATGGGGAAGTCATTTTTATAGGGAAATAACAATCCGTCACAAATTCTCGAACCGGATGTAGTTTTTAACGTCTTCTCCTACATGTACGAGATGTTGGGACAATATAATCGAAAAACTCACCATTTGGATATATTCAACTGAATTTTTACTTAAATGAAATAATTTTTCGACCGTCTAATTTCGACCGTCTAATTTCACCGCCAACTCTTCATCTCTTCTCATGGCTGTGTCTAACGCCCCTCGCTATTTTCATTGGCGGCAACAGGACGAAACGGATGAAGTAAGTATATGATGCAGTAGTCCATCAGTTGTCGATGGCATTGTTGGATTTTTGCAGATAGACTGTAGATTGTTCGTCAGGTTTTTCCGTAGCTAAATTCGCCACAATAGACGACGTTACTTCATTTTTGGTGTTTGCTGTGGGTCACTGGTAAACAAATTATACAAAATTGGAGGCTGTCACTTGGAGGTTGAGAAGTGTCAAATTTTGCATTCAGAGTGAAGTTGGTTTTCATTCATGAATTCGTTTTCGTTTGCTTCCATAAAGGTAATTCAACGATTGCAACAAACTTCACAGCAAACATTAACGATTTTAAGGATGAAACGTAGACTCACTCTGCTCAGTGTAAAATGAATCGATTGCAAATGGCTTTGAAATACCTGACGGTAAAGACCTCTGAAAAACGCAATGAAGTAAGTGCTTTCGAATAGCTTCAAAAGTCATCACTCGGTACTAAAAAAGTATGAGGTGAGTGCAAAATTTAACATTTGTCAACAATGAATTAAAAGACCCGTTTTTACACTCAAAATTATTTTATACACCTCAGTGACTGTCTAGGGAGATAAGTCATACATTATTGTGTTGTATCAAAATTTGTTTTCTTGATTTCTTGCTTTGGTGCATAAAACTCTTACGTTCTTACAGGATAATTTATTTATCCTCTCGGAGGATTATATCCCTTGCCTCGAAGATAAATAAATTTTCCCGCAGATGCGTAAGAATTATAATCAAATTACAAATGTCATGTGTCAAATGACGATCACAATGTTAAATATTACAAAAGTGGAAAACGGCTAAATCTACACAAATGCCCCAAAGACGAGTTTCCCTCACATGTTTCAAAATCAAGAAAGTTCTAAGTGCTAAAAATGTGACCAACCTCCTCTCTTTAGCACATACTGTCATATTGGTAAAAGTCATCACTTTTAATCGTATTCCACCGTCTTTATCAAGTCAAGCGATACGCCGAAATGATAACCGAACTGGATTTTGTAAGTAAATGAATAAAATTATGTGTCACTGTTGTTAATGAGTCTTTAATTTCCATTCAGCCCGAAGAAGATGTGCCATACGAAGAAGAAATCCTACGTAATGCGTACTCAGTGAAGCACTGGCTGCGTTACATTGAACACAAGAAAAGCGCTCCGAGAAATGGTGTAAACATTGTGTACGAAAGAGCCTTAAAAGAGCTGCCCGGTTCTTATAAATTGTGGTACAACTATTTGCGTGTGCGAAGGAAACAAGTGCGCGGCAAATGCATAACAGATCCTCAGTACGAACAAGTAAATAATGCTTTCGAACGTGCACTGGTATTTATGCACAAAATGCCTCGAATCTGGATGGACTACTGCTCGTTTATGACCACACAATGCAAAATTACTCGTTCGAGACACATATTCGATCGAGCATTGAGAGCGTTGCCGATAACACAACATCATCGCATCTGGCCACTTTATCTCAACTTTCTGAAAGCATTCGACATCCCCGAGACGGCGGTGCGAGTTTACCGGAGATACCTGAAATTGTTTCCCGAGGATGCCGAAGAATACATTGAGTATTTGACGGAAGTGGGAAAATTGGATGAGGCGGCACAGCAATTGGCGAATGTTGTTGATAATGAAAATTTTGTGTCAAAACATGGCAAATCCAATCATCAGCTTTGGAACGAACTGTGTGAATTGATTTCCAAACATCCGCACAAGGTACACTCGTTGAATGTAGACGCAATCATTCGGGGTGGCTTAAGACGTTATACCGACCAATTGGGACATCTGTGGAATTCGTTGGCAGAGTATTATGTTCGTAGTGGATTGTTCGACCGGGCAAGGGATATTTATGAGGAAGCCATTCAAACTGTGACTACTGTAAGAGACTTTACGCAAGTGTTCGATGCGTACGCACAATTTGAGGAATTGAATTTGAGTAAAATGATGGAATCTGCGGCGAAAGAGGAAAATGCTTCAGAGGAGGTCGAGATTGGTATTGAATTGAGGTTGGCACGTTTCGAATATCTGATGGAAAGGCGCTTGCTTTTACTGAACAGTGTGTTGCTGAGACAAAATCCTCACAATGTACCCGAATGGCACAAACGCGTGAAACTTTACGAAGGTGAGTTTTTTCGAGTTTGTGGAACGCTCGTCTTCCTAGACTTACAATCAAAAAATGTCTATCTCAAAACCTATCTCACGCTTGTTGTTGAGCTGTGAGTAGCTCAAATAATTCAATTAATAGAGAGGATAGTACGCTCACCTGTGATATTCGAACCTGTTGATTTTGCAGGTAAACCACACGACATCATCAACACATACACCGAAGCAGTTCAGACTGTCCAACCAAAACTTGCCATAGGTAAACTTTGGACACTGTGGGTGGAATTCGCTAAATTTTACGAGAAAAACGATCAACTGGACGATGCGCGAGTTGTTTTTGAAAAAGCTACACAAGTTGAATACATGAAAGTTGAAGATTTGGCGGCCGCTTGGTGTGAATGGGCTGAAATGGAAATTCGCCAAGACAACTATCAATTCGCACTAAAACTGATGCAAAAGGCAACTGCAATGCCCAAACGGAAGGTGGCGTATCACGACGACAACGAAACCGTTCAAATGAGACTCTACAAATCCCTAAAGCTTTGGTCAATGTACGCTGATTTGGAAGAAAGTTTCGGTACGTTTAAGACTTGCAAAGCGGTCTACGATCGAATTCTGGATCTGAAAATCTGTACGCCACAAATCATCATCAATTACGGGTTGTTCTTGGAAGAAAATAATTATTTTGAGGAAGCTTTTAGGGCGTATGAAAAAGGCATCTCGCTGTTTAAATGGCCCAATGTGTTCGACATATGGAACACTTATTTGACGAAATTTCTAAGACGTTACCAAGGAGCAAAATTGGAACGAGCTAGAGATTTGTTTGAACAATGCCTAGAAAATTGCCCATCAGATTTGGCTAAATGTTTTTATTTACTGTACGCTAAGCTTGAAGAGGAGCACGGCCTGGCCAGACATGCCATGGCAGTATACGAACGGTAATTACATTTTCATATCATTAACAGTCGCAAGATAATAAAATTTTACGATTTTCACAGGGCGACAACAGCTGTAAAACCTGAGGAAATGTTCGATATGTTCAACATTTACATCAAAAAAGCTGCAGAAATTTACGGATTACCTAGAACCCGACAAATCTATGAGAAAGCAATCGAATGTCTTCCTGAAGAAAAATCCCGTGAAATGTGTATCCGTTTCTCAGAGATGGAAACGAAATTGGGAGAAATTGATCGAGCCCGTGCAATATACGCGCACTGCAGTCAAATGTGCGATCCGAGAATAACTTCCGATTTCTGGCAAACATGGAAAGATTTCGAAATTCGTCATGGAAATGAGGATACGATGAGAGAAATGTTGCGAATAAAGAGAAGTGTGCAAGCTACTTATAATACGCAAGTCAATATGATGACCGCCCAGATGATGAATTCGGCTGTGGGTGGCACGATTTCTGACTTATCACCTGGTGTTAAGGACGGCATGCGGTTACTGGAAGCCAAAGCGGCTATGGCGGCAAATAGCATGCCACCACCTGCGGTACCCGCTGCCAAAAGTGGAGGCAATATTATGTTTATCAGGGGAGAGACGCAAGGATTACCCGATAAGGCGAAAGTGTCAAATCCAGATGAAATTGATATTGACGATGAGAGTGATGGTGATGAAGACGAGGAAATGGATGGCGATGAAGAGGACATAATGAAGAAAATCCAAATCGAAACCAAAACCGTGCCGAGTAAAGTGTTTGGCGGACTGAGAAAAGAGACCGACGCTGAAGACGAATAATGTGGTTTTCTTAGTTCCTCAGACGCTTTTCATAGAGTGAATGTTCTATTTTTATCATTATTTAAGTTAAATATAAATGGTGAAATACTTCGAACATGACTTTGTATTTATGAGTCCTTGGACCTTCAGGTTTACAATCGCTGAGATTCCCCTGTGAATCATCGGTGATTCCATCGTGAATCATCGGTGTTTCCATCGTGAATCATCGGTGTTTCCATCGTGAATCATCGTTGATTCCATCGTGAATCATCGGTTATTCCATCGTGAATCATCTGTGATTCCATCGTGAATCATCGGTGATTCCATCGTGAATCATCGGTGATTCCATCGTGAATCATCGGTGATTCCATCGTGAATCATCGGTGATTCCATCGTGAATCATCGGTGATTCCATCTTGAATCATCGGTGAATGGTCGGTGATTACAGGGTGAATTGTCGGTGATTCCACGGTGAATCGTCGGTAATTCCACTGTGAATCATCTGTGATTCCACTGTGAATCATCTGTGATTTCACTGTGGATCATATGTGATTCCACTGTGAACCTTCGGTGATTTTTCTTTGAATCATCGGTGATTCCACTGTGAATCATCGGTGATTCCCCTGTGAATCATCGGTGATTCCCCTGTGAAGCATCGGTGATTCCACTGTGAAGCATCGGTGTTTCCCCTGTGAATCATCGGTGATTTCCCTGTGAATGATAGGAGATTCTTGGTGAATCATCGCTGATTGCCCGGTGTAGGGTAATGCTACTTAACAAGGAGAACATATAGGGGTAAGTGGAACAGGTTAGGGTAATGCGAACAGGTCAAGCTAAGTGGAACAGGTGGAGTTGAAGGGACCAGGTGGAGCTAAGGAGAATAGATGGTAGTAAGGGAAACAGGTCGTACGTGTACTCAACCTACACATACAAAACTGCTACTTTATGTATTTCATGAGTTTCATGTGACCGCTGTACTACAAGCTGTCATGTGTCAATTTTAAGGCTGCAACAGAATTTGTATATATTATAAGTTTCGAATAAGACCAAATTTGCAGCTAAAATTCGAATAAGACAACGACGACGCAATATTACTTTCAATTTCGTTTGTCAACATTAACCATGATGGCCTTGAACTTAACTAGGCAAGTCTAATAATTCCACTTGTAAACCGCCTTTTCGGTAAAAGTTCATTTATTTCACTGATTCAAAGCCTGCTTTTGTGATTACATAAACACTATTAATGCTAACACCGGTCAACACTTTGCAGGTTATTATGTGGTCGCGTAGTGTCTCATCAACTGAATGCAATGCGATCGCCAATGAGTCCGTTATTGGTGCGAACTGTCTCTTTGAAAATAGTTCCACCACCCGAACATGAAAAGTTATCATACGAAGAGAAAAACACTTACCTAAAACGAGCAATGTCGCCCCATCTGTCCATCTATCAACCTCAGCTCACCTGGTTGTTATCAATTAGTCATAGAATTACAGGTAAAACGCAGAAAGTAGTGAATTAATTTTTTTAGTTGAGTAAATAAACATTCGTTCGCAGGTATGGCCTTAACTGCCTACGCAGCTGGATTAGGAATTGGTGCTCTTATTTTACCCTACGATTTTGCGTCTATCATTACAATTATTGAAGGTCTACAACTCAGTGCACCCGCATTAGCTTCAGCCAAATTTGCTATTGCATTCCCTGCCGCTTTCCACACATGCAACGGTGTTCGACACTTGTTTTGGGATATGGGAAAATTCTTAAAGCTCAAAGAAGTTTATTCCACCGGTTATTTGATGCTAGGAGTGTCAGTGGTTCTAGCTTCTTTGGCGGCAGCTTTGTAAAGATTTTCTGTACAGGTGGGGCCTACAAAGTATATAATTTTCCATGTTAAAAACAGTATTATAGGCCCGAAAGTGGCTTTCCATGTTGCGATGGATAATTATTTTATATGGCAATTTGTACAATGGATTTGCTAAAAATAAATTATTAAACTAAATGCAAGGACAGAGCGTATACGATCCCGTGTCCAGAGTTGGTTCCTTAAATTCTCTCAGCACGGTAAAAGTTTAAAATTGTTAACTTTTGAAAACATTTTGAACTTCTGACTGTATGCTAAATACGAAACCACTTTATTGGCCAGGGCAGTAAGTACTAAGGAGCTAACGTGTGCTGAGCTCACTCTGAAAAACTCACTCTGGACCGACACTCGACTTTTACAGGAATATCGACAAAACTCATGGGATATTTTAACAAGTTCCCCCTTTTTTGTAGCAACGTTTTTAAATATTGGAAGCTACCTGATCTCATGACTACTACATACTTACTTACTTCAACGGCACTACGTCCATTTTTTGGACTTGGCCTAGTCTAGAATCCGGTTCCAACGTTGCCGGTCTTGAGCTGCCACGCGCCAGTTGCGTACTCCTAGCGCTTTCAGATCCGGGTTCACATTATCGCTCCATCTGTTCTATGGCCGTCCGACTCCTCTACGACCTGCTGGTTCTGAATTAAACAGTTTGAGTGGAGCTCTATATTAATTCAGTCTCATCACGTGTCCGCGAGGGAGAAGCTACGCGAGTAAATCTTGTCCCACCTATTTGCTATTGGTGTCTATTGGCGTCTATTGGTGTCTATTGGCGTCTATTGGTTACTATTGGCATCTATTGGTGTCATTGGTGTCTATTGGCGTCTACTGGTGTTTATTGGTATCCGTTGGCATCTATTTGCGGCTATTTTCCGTAGTGCTTTACTTGTATGAAAGAAACTTTGTATCGAAAAATTCCCTTCAAGCTATTGTAATGTTAGCGTTTTAGATTTCGGAAAAAAATCTTGAAGTCTCTACGAAGTCTGTGAACTTTGATGAGCCCCAGGGATCATTCCTTCAACGTAATTTGGATTTTTTTTATAAATCAGCACTGTAGCTTTCGATTCGGTAAGAAGTACTGAGTTTGTAAATCACTATAAATCATATTAAATCAACGTAATTCAGTCTTGTATGACAAATCATAACCTTTCTTCGCATTTAAGCATCTCGGTAGAAAATATTCCAAATTCATAAATTTTGTATTAAAATCAAGTTTTTGATATACAAGACTTACAATGATTAACAATTGATGTACATACAAGTGTTTTACAGAAAGTATTCAGTGTTTCTTTCACACACGAGATGCTATATTCTGACGATAAATTAAATTTTGGTTTCATCTATTATTTAAAATTGTAGCGAAAGTCTAGTTCAAACTAAATCTTGTGTTATCAAAATTTCATTACTTGTCATAATATGGCGCGTGGTATACCGTTGAATATTCAGATTTATAAAAAAATAAGTTGAGGAAAATTACATTGAAAGTATTGATGTATAGGGAAATCTGTAGTTGCAAAAAATAGTGCCAATGTATGCAGTAAAATCTATCAAAAGACGCCAATAGAAGCAAACAGACACCGCAATAAACATCAATAGCCCCCAATAGCCACCAAAAGACACCAATAGCCACCAATAGACACCAAAATGGCCACAAATAGATGGCTAATTCCATTGGTACCGTCACCTGGGTAACGAATTTCATCTTTTTCACTCTTTCAATGTGATTTATATTAAAATGAAACAAAACACATTCGTTCCCCAGGTGACAGGGTAGCGACAATGTATGAGTTACCGATGAAATTAGCCAGATACAAATAGCCACCAATGGACACCAATAGCCACCAATAGACACCAATAGACGCCAATAGCAACGAATAGACTCTTTTGGGAACTGCTGGCACATATGCATCCTTCTACCAGCGCCTGTTTCATTTCTTTTTCCTTCTACTGGCGACTATTTCCATTCGTGTTAACGTTTATAGACGTACCGTTTCCTTCTATTGGTGGCTATTGGCGGCTATTGGTGTCTGTTGGTAGCTATTGGTGGCATTGGCGTCTATTGGTGGCCATTGGCGTCTATTGGCACCAATAACAAATAGCACCTGTCCCAGTATTGAATCGCGTCGTTTCCCCCTCGCGTGTCCAGCAGCCCATCTCAGTCTGTTTACTACAGTGGCTACTACACTTGCGTCGGCGAAGTCGCGCTCCGGTTCAAAGTTGTATCTATCTACGTTGATACCTTCCATCTACGACTACAGGCCCAAAGATTGCCTTCAAAACTTTTCGTTCGAAAGAAAGAAGTATCGATATCCTCGATATACTTTTTGGTCGTCGGTCATGATTCACTACCATGCAGCAGCCAGCACTGGCCTGATTTTGTAGATATATGGCACTTCGTTTCGTTCTTAGGAATTTAGACCGTAGATGTCTTTGAAACTCGAAGTAACGTCTGTTTGCAGCCATGATTCTTCTTTTTTCTTATGTAAGTAGCTCTCTTGAATTGTTTATTGACATATTGGAGCTACATAGACTTATGTACATTGGTCCGATTTGATGGAAATAAACTAAAACTAAAAAACATCTCCATTGAATTCTCATTGTCTGCACGTATCAATGCTCCCAAGCAAACAAACTCGTCAACATTTTCGAAGCGCTGTCCTCCAATATTGACGATATCTCCCGTTTGTTGCCCGATAGTAGCACTGTTAGTCTTCATATACTTGATTTTAGTTTCGTTTATCACTAACTCCATTTTTCCTGCTTCAACTCTGAGGGTGGTATAAGTTTCTTCCACTCCCAAATGTCTGCTGCTCACTAGATCCAAGTCATATTGAACAGCAGCGTCGACAGCCTGTCGCGCTGCCTTAGTCCTTCCAGCATATCGAAAAGTTCGGAGCACTCAATCTGAACTTTCACTCGGCATCTAGTTCCGAGCAAGGTTGCTTTCACCAGTCTCAATAATTTCAGAGGAAAGCCCAATTCCTTCATTCCCCCTAGTAGCTCTCTACGTTTGGTCTTGTCGTGTTCCTTTCCTCTTGGCTCGACGGAGGAAAAATGGAACATCATAATTGAAAATCAAATGAACGAAACCACCCGCGATTAACTAAACCAGATCTTTTATCGAAATAAATATAGAAAAATGTCCTCCGAACTTACTCCGACCTTACAATCTCGATACGCTTTCTCAAAGGAATAAACGAATATCTTTAAAAAGCACCGATTTATCGTACTCACTACTCAATACCGAGAGTTTCCTTTCGATTCCTTCGACGTCTTCTCGCCACTCTTGGTAATTCCAACCGAAAGAACAAGGAGAAATGCGTATGTCGACCTGGTGCTTCTAAGGTTCATGATCACTCTGGCCAATGCAGTTTCGTCCTCCAATCTTCGTATTTATTTAATTTTAAAACATCAATATCGTACAACGTTATAATATTTATTATCTTCAAAATATGCGTTCAAGCTCAACAAACAACTCGAAGCGATAGAATTTAATTTGAAGTTCAAATGAAATGTGATGTTAGGGTAGGTCGATTTTCGGACTTTTTTTTCCGGCAAGTGGGACCTTGGTGCCACAATTACTTATCCCCATAGAATCTCATTGGTAAGGTCGTAAAATTTTTTTCGTGAAAAATAAGCTTGCGGGGCCTTTTCTAGTGAAAATTTGCGACTTTTTCGACATGGCCCTATTCAAACCTTCGCCAAGTCCACGAAAAGAAGCTGATCATCATGGTTCTTATTTTTCCCAGATTCTGCACTCTGTTGTGCACTAAATTGAATTTGTGAACAATTGAAAAAAGTTTGATGAGTTTTTTTGTGGTGGCTTCAAACTTACCAGACGGTCACTTTTTGGAACATTTCTAACTTTTCATTAGCTGGCGTTATACGAAAAAATCGCACAATATTTTTTTTTCTTGCTGATATGATAAATACATTAGTTGTGAACACAGGAAAAAGGAAACCATTGAAAAGGAGCGACTATTATGAAGGCAGTGAGAGATAAGATAAAGGTATGAGAAAACACGAATTTTTGATATTTCAATTTTTACAGCTTTTATTAGGCAACAAAGTATTCATACGTGTAAAAAAAGACAATAAATGGTTTGAGGCTAGGCTAAGGCGGTATACCGCCTTAAACAGGCCACTTGTTCTGGAATGTGTAGCTGTATATGTACGCTCTTGCTGTTACATTGTACGTGCCTCATTTATTTTCAGTCATCAATAAAAAAATGTCTTCTGAATTAAAGAAATCTAGGTCTACGAAGAAGAAACTTGGTCCGATTTAGTTGGCTTTAAAAAACAACTACCCAGGGATGTCTTACCATCAAAGCAGGACGTTTGCCGATATTATCTATGGCTAGATTCGAAAAATTGTAGTTCGACGATTGTAAAAGATGTCATGGAAATATGGCAGTCAACAGGAATTTCGACAGTAACGCCGCGAATGGTACGGAAGCAGCTACAACAACTTCATCACAAATTTCGACACTTCGGTAATCGAGTCAGCTCTTCATCGAAAAAGATATCAAAAAACTTTGAAATGGAACGAAACGTATTCAAAAAGAAAATGGGGGAATTGTTCGATATTGCTGCGTGTAAGTGTAGGAGCGATTGCATATGTACTTCAAACATGCCGAAGGAACTACAAAAGTTTCTCAACGATCAAGGAACAACAAAAATGATGAAAATAAGTCATGTCGATAAAAGTCTTTCCAACGTAGAAGAGGAAAGCTCATCTGGCAATAAAAGCTCATCTGACTATGAAAGTTCAAGTCCCGTT
>WJQU01001754.1:0-25000 GCA_029228625.1 Pseudolycoriella hygida | reverse complement strand
GTTCAGGGTTTTCAAAAATAAAAACGGTTCGGTTTTGGGTTCGGTTCTTTCTGTCAAATTATCTGCGGTTCAGGGGTTCGGTTCGGTTCGGTTCGGAAGCCTGGTAAGATGTAGGATGTATAGCGTAGTGAGGTGCAGTGAGGTGTAGTGAGGTGTAGTGAGGCGTAGAGAGGTGTAGTGAAATGTAGTGAGGTGTAGTGTAGTGAAATGTACTGAGGTGTAGTGTAATGAGATGTACTGAGCTGTAGTGAGATGTAGTGGGATGCACTAAAGTGTAGTGAGGTGTAGTGTAGTGAAATGTACTGAGATGTAGTGAGGTGTAGTGAGTTGTAGTGAGATGTAGTGAGGCGTGGTGGCATGTAGTGTAGTGAGGTGCAGTGATGTTGTGTTTTATATTATAGATGTAGTGAGGTGTAGTGAGATGTAGTGAGGCGTGGTGGCATGTAGTGTAGTGAGGTGCAGTGATGTTGTGTTTTATATTATAGATAGCACAGCTAAACCAATTATTAAAATTTCTTTCTGATTTGTATGGTAAATTCGTATGATAAATCAGAAAGTTGTCGGTTTTCACTTTTCCGTTCCTGTAGTAGAAGGCTCAATAGTTTTCAAGAAAAAACCATGAAAAAGGCCTCTCCTTAGAGGCAGATTTTCTCCGCCTTCTGAGATTTGTTTCATCCCTTCTGAGAAAATTGTTATATATCAGAAGAGAAGGAACAAACGCTTTGAACGCACTGAACTTTAAAAGGATCTATGCTAAGCTGTGTTACCTGGACGTTTCATTGCATTTTAATTTTTTACTCAATATATTCCATTGAGAAAATTGTAGTTACTGATTTAAAGTTTTTCGAGCCGATGAAAAAGATCGGCCGATGGCGGTGCGGAACAATTTTAGTTGCTCGGCGGCGACGCAATCAGCTAGTCAATATTTTCAATTTTATCGGCGGCAGCTAATTTTTTACGACTTTTTCGGCGGCGATCGGCGTCGGTTGACGCCGGCGCACGGGTCTAATTGTACACCGTTATATTGTTCCATTGGTCCCTTTCCTTCAACAGAGAATGTTAAACAATTTACAACTTCGACGCGGTGCACAGTATGCAGTAGTAATAAAAATAATTTTTCATAGCCTTACCGCTGTTTTTTATCGCACAGTGCCAATAAAAATCTCCAAGTGGTATGATTTATTCTCTAACTGTTTAGAATATCTTTTTTGTTAAGTTTCCAAAATTATTTAATTAAAAGTTAACAATTTCAAAAATTTTCGATAAAAAATGTTCATTAATTAAAATAAATGCGTGAAAGTAAAGTTGCCAAAACAGAAAGAAATGAAAAAAAAAAAGAAAATCCAAAGTAAACTTGTTTTTGTTTTAAAATACCCGCAGGTCCATTTATCGGCGACAGATATTGATGATTGAAATTTCAAATTACAATATTTATGAGCAATAAAATCGGAGAATTTACAAAGATTTTCATAGTCAACGTGCGTTTAAACATTTTGAACATTTCATCCGACCGAATGCTATTAGTGAAAAAATTGACAATATTTTGGATAACAAAAATACTTCAATTCGAAATTGAATAATATTTAAGGTGTTAATGGTGTCTTATAATGAATGAAATTCATGTATTTGATTAATATATTGGATCCAATAAAAGCCAATTTCGATAACAAAATTACCATTTTATCGGATATGTTAATGTCAAGTCAATACATAAATTCATTTTCTTATAACGTTATAAACACAGATATTTTCTACCACGACAATTGGCTTCGTCTACTCTTCCAGCATGTTCCATAGCATTACTGAAAGGTATCTTTTAATACAAAATGAATTGAAAATGTCGATTTTAATGATATGCATATTGACGCGTGAGTAAACTATGCAAGTGTTCTTGAGCCGCAGGCTATTTTATCGATCAAGGTCTATTACTATCAACACATGAATCGGCTCGCTGTATTAAAAACAACGAAGCTGTGGAATATCAAAATCTACATCCTTATGGATTTAAATGTTTTAGCTAATTTTGACCTTTATTCGAGATAAGATAGATCGTAAACGTGTCAATTCACACGTTAGAATCATCATCAGTCGGATTGAATACAGACAAGGTGTTATATTTTGTTGACGAGTATTTTTTATTGTCATACCGAATTGACGTTAGCATCAAAGTGTTAAATCCAACTAACAAAAAAACCTAGGATTTTATGGATCAATGACGTCATCGTCGCCTCGTATCACATTTCAGATTAAAAAAATTCAAGAAACTTGAAAGGTACGTCAATTTTAAACTAATGTTTGTATGTGAAAAATATTAGCGAATCAAAAGAAAATTGAAATTTGCAACATTGATTGTTTGTTAATATTGATATTAAGTGACGTCACATCTACTTTGATATACTATGACGTCACTTAATATCAATGTTTGGGTGATAGACGTGTGTGACGTTATCCTCACCTCGGGCTCAAAATACAACCCACACGTCTCAACAAGAAATGTCCAAGCGAGACAGTACGGTATTTGGTTGTCTTGCGACCACGGCAAGACATGAGAAACCGACTTTTTTTTAACAATAATAACCTTCGCCATTGGCCTTATGTTATACAATAATGAAATACTAACTAAAAGTAAATTAACTAAAATACAAAACTTGCAAGTTTTGAGCTACTAGTAAATTAATCGCTCTTAATTAATAAACCCAAAAATTTTACCATTTATATATGGAAATGAAAAATTAAGTCTATCCACCCATTATCAGTTTCATGGTTACCTACACTCACTCATCCCACCCAAATTCAAACCATTACACACCAACCATTTTCCTAAATCCTACGAACCTTTACAATAGTAACTCAAGCATGAGGTCCGAAATGCATCACCGGATCCGATACGTCTCAGCAGAGAAGGAAGAGTATTATAATTCGAACAAACAACGAATTGTAAGACCGGGATTTCCTCATCAGAGGGATATGCATGCTACGGGATCTGATCGACTGCCCTAGAGCAAGTTTTTCACGAAAGTAAAGACCCAAAACAATATCGTGGATACATACATCTGCCCTGTATCTGAAATAATCAAAAATTTCACAACCAAGGATCTGAGCCCTAAAATTTTCAACATTGTCCCGTCTCTTCAAACCAAACACATAACGGACGCAAGCATCGAACGCTCTCCTAATCGTATTAATACTAATTAGTGGATGGCTTGTTTGGACCCATTGTGAAAATGACGTCACCATTCATCAGAGCCTATTGTTGGGAAATTTTCGCGAAATGTCTGGAATTTCAGGAAATTTCGGGAAACTTCAGGAAATTTCGGGAAATTTTCGGAAATTTCAAGAAAACACCAGAAAATTTTTGGAAAAGTGAAGCGAGTCAATAACTTTTGTTACAAGAAAACATCATTTAGATAAGCAGGTAATTGATTTGAAGTATTTTTTATGATGAAATAGTTACAAATTTCTAAGCAAAAGACATATTACAAACTAGACGTCTTCATCGCCGTTATTTTAACGGAATGCAGGTAAAATATATGTTTAAGCATGTTTTAGTAAGTAAATGAGTACTTCGATGGTCTTTTCCGATCGTCATATCAGCAAAAAAATTTCTTTTTAATTTCGGGAAATTTCGTGAAATTTCAGGAAATTCGGGAAACCGGTTTCCCAAAAATAGACTCTGCCATTCACCATAAGTGAATTTGGAAATTGCACCAATATTCGGAGCGTTTTCAGTGGCGTAAAATTGGAACTTTGCTATAGGGTACGTAACCCTGAAGAAATCTTTGCAGCTAAGGAGTTGCATTGATTCCCCCAATCTAAGCTTTCATTAAATAATAAGCCAAATTAGTCACTTCGGGACTTGTTTTTATCAATTCCCCATTTAAAAACAGACCGGACAACACAGGTGGGTGCCTTCATTTCGAAGCACAATCGCTTTCGTTTTCGATGCATTCAGTACTAGACCATTATCTGTCGATCATTTACTAACCTTCCTAAGGTCATGATTGATCCTCGACGTACAATCAATCACTGAAGTAAAGTCTGGTAACATCCAAATCAGATTCTGCATAAATCTGAAAATCATCTGCAAATAAATGTGGAGTCGAGTAAACTAAAGATTTTGGCAAATCGTTAATAAATAATGAAAACATCAGAGGGCCAAGTACTGAGCCCTGAGGAAGACCTGACGTCATAGGCAACAAGTGTGGACGTGGTGGCTCAGCGGTGACGCGCTTGCTTTCCATCAAAAATCATCAAAAATTCGATTGCCTGTAACGAAAACATAATGCATTCAGTGACGTCACTCACTAGCAATGCACAATGAATGGTCATCAAAGAATGGCCCCGATGCTGTACCACAGATGACACCGCATTCATCAATAATAGACGCGAAAGATGACGCCCAGATCACACAATGGGTTCGTGAGGTTCCCAGCAGACAAAAATGAGATCACCCGGTCGCTGGAACTGTTAGCTAGCCAAACTCACCGGCAATAACATCGTAAAAACAAATCGACTATGAATGAGATGTGTGACAAATAGAAATTGTATTAAGTCTAGTGTACAATTGAAAGAATTATAACCGAAACTGTCGTAATGACCTCTCGGTCGCTCATAATTGTAACGGAATAGAATGTAATATAATATAATTGTAAAATAAAACAAATAAATAAATTCCGAAAAGTAATCTTCAATCTGCACCGGTTGTGACCTCCCTACCAAATAGCTATAAATCAAAGAGACGGCTGAACTAGAAGACTCAAAGTCATTCTTGGGCCATTCCACGAAAACTCCGTTCCTACGCTCGAAATGCTCAGTAGTTACGAAAAGATATTCATAGAAAATGGTGCATCAGAAGGATTTATCCTTCAACTAGAGGTTAGTTACTTTTTTATGACTATCATTTAGTAGCTACTGAGAATTTCATGCGTAGGAACGAAATGATCCGTGGAATTGCCCTCTTAAGCTTTCTACATAAGAAAACATGATCAACCGACTTTGACCGATCCGGGAATGTGTTTTTTTCTGGCCGCAAGACAACAAAATTAAGCTACGGACAAATTACTCAACATATTGATCGTCTTAGCGAATAGCATTTTCGTTTAGGACTTCGTTTAAAAGCCACTCACAATTCTCCATCCTACTTCCAATTGTTTAACAAAAATCGAAAAACTAAAAGTACTGATTACGTCGCTTACCACTCATCAGTACACCTTGTCTTAAGACCATGTGTATATCAGCAACGATGGCCATAGAATGATACTCAGACTATGTCAACTCGCCTTTTATACAATCCAGATCCTACGATTGGATGCATGTCATTTCGTTTGAACAATTTGGAAGTAAAAGAATTGTGAGTTTGTTTCGGTTATTTTTTAATTTGGATTATTCTGCTAAGCAGATTACCACAATTCAACGTCTATCGAAGATAGTATTTACGTTGAATATTTCGGCTCCAAGGGGCTAATTTTTTTTAGGACTTCTCTCAAAATAAATTGTATAAAAATACACGAGCTCCATATTGTGACCATCTCAAAAATTACATGAAACGAGTGAAATTTCTTGCGTCTTAAGAGTGCGCACTGCTTACTAAAAAGCCATCTGTCGGAATCTTTTCAACTAACGTTTGTATGGAAAAAGTCGCAATCTTCTGTAACGTTTTTCTCTTAAACCCTTAAATGAAAACGAATGCCTATGTCGTCATTACATACTTAACGTATTCCCAAACAAAATTGCGGAAACATTTTTGGAGAAAACGTTTACATTTGCTAGAAATGTGAATTCCAATATTTCACTGCGAAAGTCAGCCTTTCAGCTTTTCCACTTAATAAACACTTCAAAGCGCGTAATTTTTTCGAACAATGTGTTTGCTCACTAAATCTTTAACTGAATAATCAATTTAAATGACAGAAAGTATATTCTACGAGTCAGAAATGGATAAAAACTTTTTGAGTTGATACGTTTGAAAATATTTGTAAACGTCAAAAGTCAACAAAGATGGCGGTCATTTTTATTTGCAATCATCAACTCAAAACTTTTTGTATCAATTTCTGACTTTTAGAAAATGTTTTCTGTCATTTAAATTGATTATTCAGTTAAAGATTAAGTGAGCAAACACATTGGTCGAAAAAATTATGCGTTTTGAAGTGTTTATTAAGACTGACTTTTGCAGTGAAATATTGGAATTCACATTTCATTGCAAATGCAAATGTTTTCTCCAATGTGTTTCCGCAATTTTGTTTGGGAATACGTTAAGTATGTAATGACGACATTCGTTTTCATTTAAGGGCTTAAGAGAAAAACGTTACAGAAAATTGCGACTTTTTCCATACAAATTTTTATTACTTGAAAAGATTCCGACAGATGGCTCTTTTGTAAGCAGTGTGCACTCTTAAGAACATTTTTACCCTTGGATTTAATCGTAACTTTAGAGTCCATAGTAAGGCTTTAGGTTGAGTGTCCTGCCCTTTTCGTTCACTTAGGGAAACATTAAACACCAAATTCTGTTGCATCCGAAATACAATGAATTACGCCTTATTCTGTCACTGAAAATTTCATAGTAGAATTTATCTCATCATATTGTTTTAGCGCAAATCTTGATAATTAAGTGTTGACGCATAAATCAACTACTTGAAAAAGTTTCTCTAAAATCGAAATAATCCAATGAGTGTGCATATTTCCATAAATATTAAGAATATCGATAGACTTTTTGTTTACTGTTAATACATACAGCGTCTAAATGTTACGTCTTCGGCACCCGTAGAAATGGAAGATCACGAATTTGGAAATGTCAAGAAGAAAAAAACTGAGTGAAAATGAGATTTTAGCTATTAATTTGTTGATTAGTTTTTAATGAACATCCATTTCTTGTTAGTCATTTTATTAAATTACAAATCATCATTGTTATTCGTGTATTGATTGAACAAAGACTCTAAATAGCAAACCTAATCAAAGCAATTGATCAGCCCTGTTGGTGTTTGTTAATTTATTAATTCCGAGAGAAAAAATGTTGGTCATTGCTCTCATTTCCCCAAGGGATTCTAATTTGTAGCGACATAGAGCGCATAATATTTCAAAAAAACTGGAAAAACATACGTCGAGGCGTTTTTATCGCTAGTCTTAGAATTTGTGAGTTTATCAACTGTCCAGTGAAAAAGCGACGCTGCAACTACGATGACTCATGTGCGCAGTTCTAAATTTTTTTCCAGACTAACATCATCTTATGGTTCGCTGTTTTATAAAAAAATTTAAATTTTTGATGTTCTTACACCAACAAATGGTCAAAATCCAAAGTCACGACAATATTCAAATCTAATTCTCATTGAAAATGCATTCGAACCCCTTTTCTCGTTAACAATGAATTCATTTCAGCCCATTTGTAGTCTAACGTGTTACAAACACGCGCAGCTCGTTATCAAATTACTGCAACGTCATATTACGAAACATCACCTCAACAAAGAGGGGTTTAACACAGGGGTTAAAAGTCACAAAACGAAAATGGAATTAAAAGGTAAACAACTATCTATCATAATGGGACGAACGGTGTTCCATGTAGTTTATTGATATTTGGGGCTGATTAATAATGTAATTGTGAAAGCGAATGAAGAGTTGATGTTATGTGTTTATCGAATGAAACGATCACGTTTTTTAAGTAAGGGAAGAAAGTGTAGGTAGAAGGAAGAAGAGATTGATTTATGATTTTAGATTGCATGTAATTTTACTGTATTTGGCGGTCACAGTGGATCGCACGCTTTACCACTTTTTTAATGGATGAAAATATCGTTTTAATCAAATAATTACTCAACGTGCATGCGTTTGAAAAATAATCATTTCGGAATCAGCCTCATTACATCCTGGCGCTGAGAAAATTATTCATCCAAAACAGAAAAGAGATCATAAAAATTGCTACAAATACTCTTCTTCCACATCAAAGTTTATTTTCAGATCTATAATTATAGACCATACTGTTGTAAAAGTGTGAATACTGCAAATCAGATTCGGACTTCCTTTAAATATACTGTGCGTTCTAAGCTCTCCTGTCACTTTTATGTATGTAATAAGCCATTCTTCAACACTCAACTTAACCCCAACTATAATAGACTATAATAATATCCCGAGTCAATCCCCACTGACTCCTCCCACTGACTGAATCCTTTGTATTTCTATAATTTTAATTTTTTGTTATGTTGGTCATCGTTAAATTTGGTACATTTCTTCGAGCGCTAAAGTTTTTCTAAAAATTTTTGGTCGTTTCGTATGAAGTTTAAAAATATAAAAAACGAATTTTTGACTGTTTCATTTCGTAGACGATAATTTTTAAGGGTCATCTGACCACCATAAATAAACGAGAAAAAGGACCATACTCTATTGGTGTAGAAGAGCTGGTAAAAGGACCGACTGTAACTCGGTTTTTAGTTGTTATGAATTTTGTGATTTGCATTAACCTTAGTTGTTAATAGAGTGTTTGACAGATAGATGGCATGGCACGCACGGTTTGATTAACCGGTTGAACAGTGACAATTACCAACTAGTCGACGCTTGATTCTATCGTTGCAAAGTGTTTGAGGGGAGTTCGACCGAATACTTCGCAGAGTTAACAACGCTAAGTGAGAGCAGTTCACCAGTAGAAGCTGACCACTAATCACAGGGGAAATTTATATATTAAGCTTGCAGTCAGCAAGGTAATTTTTATGGTGGACAAAGGAGAGGAAGAGGATCGAATTTTCCACACAATATTAACGAACTCGTAAAGCTTTTAGGTACGTGTATAATTATTGGAAGTGATGCAGAACATTGTAGTCGTGTGATTAACTCGGACCTATACCAGACATTAAGTGGCATCAAGTGGTTAATTTGGCCCGCTAATAAAAGCGTCATTATTAAAGGAAATTTTGTCAAGGAAATAAGTCGCACTCACCACCCAACATAAAATGTTGTAAGGGGATGCGCATTTTTGGGTAAAGTTTAATTTGAAAAGTGAAATAAAGAATTTGTCTTTGTTCAATTAGTCTATTCCATTTGTATCAAGTAATTAAAGTGAGGAAAACGGATCGTTACACGACCCACCGAGGGTGGTTTCAGTACTGCGAGGTTTGGGATATTCCCTAGATGAACACGGCATCTAGACCTGGCTCTGGTTGAGATGCCTATTGGTGCTGAAACGCAGGGGTATTTGAACGCATTCTCCTATTGTCCACTCCACTAGGTGTTATAGGTGTGGTCGCCAACGCACTTTGCTTGCATCGTCCCGTTGGTTCACTGGTGTGTAGCGACACCATTGTTTCCTGAGCTGGTCCAGCGGTACTTGGAGTCGGAACAGATTCCTACTGAAGTAGCCTGGTTAAGAGCCTTGCTACCACTGCGCTGGGGAGCACCCGGGTGTAGTGTGCCATGCGATATGGCCACATCTGGTCCCAGTGCTTGGTTAAGGTGCCTAGTGGCGCTGCAACATGGGGGCTGAGGTAGATAGTCAACTAAGTCAAAGCAGTTCACGTGTTGAATTTGGGTGACTGAACCCCTAGTCCTTCCTGGGCGAAAATTCAGTAGAGAGATGATAGTATCTCGGGCCTTACCTAGGTCTCGGAGGTTTTGTACCGAACATTCGATTTTAGGAAGAGTAGCCGAGGTGACTCGCGTTAATTGGGCGTGCCCATTCCTCACCCATGGGGGACGTGCGATTAAAGTTTTGCTAAATACGCACATTAATCTGCAATTTTACTGTTGTCCACTCCACTAGGGTAATCGGTTGAGCATGATGCTACTGATGGTAGTATCCCCCACCGAGGACCAATTCGGTACCGTAGGGTTAGGGATAGCCCACAGATGTATGGATGCATCTGACCTCTAACGCTAGTTTACGTGCCTACTGGTGCTGAAACACGTGGGCTGCGGTATTTGAACACAAAATAGACTGCTGGATGTCTCGGTCCCCACCTTGGATGAAGGACGGTAGTTACATACCAGAATTCGAAAGGTGGAGCCAGCGCTCGCACTAATTGGGCGCACCCCAATTCCTCACCCATGGGAGGTGTGTGGTGAAGGCTCAGCCAGATATATGCTATTCTGCGGGGGTCTCGGGGGTCTCGGGATACTTTTAGACCCGTACGGCAGTGGTAACACGTCGAATTTCAATCCGGGAGTTGGTGCGTTTTTCGTTTTGTGGTATAAATAGAAGAAATATGCAAAAAAAAACGTTGTCCGTCTGTCCGTCCGTCCCACTGTCGCCAAGTTATCTCGAGTAAGGCTTTTAAAATCTTTTTTTCCTGAGAGGTGATCGAAAAATTGAGTTCTGAGATGCCCACTGTTGGGCCAAGGGCCGATGAGCTATGGCCGCTGAAGTGGTTTTTGGTCTTTCGTACATAACTCAAGTAAATCTTTTTCGATTTCAATAAATGTTTTTTTCTATCGACAGGTCTATGAAAGCCCAACAATTTATGGAAGAAATTTTTTTTAGTTTGGGTCCTTGGGCTTAGTTAGGGCTCTAAAACCGAGTCTCTGCAAGGGGTCTACGAATTTTTTCTACATAACTCGAGTAAATCTCTTCAGATTTTCATAAATCTTTTTTTATTCGATAGTTCTGTAAAAGCCGAACAACTTATGCAAGAAAATTTTTTTAGGTCGGGCCATTGGACTAAGGCAGGCCCAATGGATAGGGCCAAATGGTTTTTCACTATAAAAACCGAGTAAATTCCTTCCGATTTTTTTGATTCTTTTTCTATTTCAGAGGTAATAGAAGGCCCAACAGTCCTTAAGAAAAAATTTGAGGCCAAGGCCTGTGATTAGGGCCCTCTGTCGGACCTAAAGGTCGGCCCCAGAACAAAAAATTTTTTTTTGATATGTTGTAGAGACAATTGAGTGGAACATTTTTGTCCATGGAAATATGGGTTCAACGCCTCTCCTTGAGGCTCTAGGTCGGTCCTAAAGGTAGGCCTTAGCTCAAAACAATTTTTTTTGCTATCTTGTAGAGAAAATTGTGTGCAACATTTTTGTATGGAAATATGGGTCCAGGGCCTCTTCTTAAGGCCCTAGGTCGGTCCTTAGTCCAAAAATTTTTTTTGCTATGTTGTAGAGAAAATTGAGTGGAACATTTTTGTATATGGAAATATGGGTCAGAGGATTCCCAAATATGGATCCGAGGCAGGCCCAAAACGAATTTCTACAATGCTTCTTTTTACGGTTTTGTCAATATTGCCATTTCGGAAATTTGCAATAGAGATGAATGCGTTATCAGTAATTTAATACAACGGGAATACATGCAACAGGAATCCTTGCATCGGGATTCGTACGGGTCGGCGAAGCTTATGTTTTTACTTAAGGGGATACACACAGAGAAATCTTGTGTTTACCTCAAAGATATCAGGGCCAACTATGGAATATTTCCCCTTTATAATTTGAGTAAGCAAAAGATGGTTATTGCATATTGCTAACATGTTATGTTTACTCCAATTTTGAAAGGGAAATTTTCTATAATTGAGGTAAACATAAGATTTCTCTGTGCGTATTTGCTCCTAAAATATCGTACCGAATGTTAGGCGAATGGAAGACTGACATCGCCATCTGATGTACTACTGAAGTAAGGACTCGGAGAAGTACGATTCTGTGTGATTTATGTAAAGTGAGTATGACTTCTCATCATAAATTTTTTCACTACCGCCCTCGAAAACTACGTCTAACATAATAAATTAGCTCATAAAAACTGCATCTTCAACAGCCAATTTGTCTAATTGTTTTTCTCAGACTCCAACAAAATCAAACCATTTTAGTTGCTACAGTGGGTCTAATGTTATAATTTGATAAATCACTTACCGTTGCTTACCAATTAGCTTAATGTGAGATTGAAAAGAATAAATGGAGCTCAATTTAAATTCTATTGTTTCGTTATGAGATCAAGAAATCCAGATGATGATAACAATTAATTTCAACATTTCGTGTCCTTTTATGTTTATTAAATTAAAAGAAATATCATTCCATCTCCGGTGTACAAAACAAAAAAAAAAGTTGTGTATACTTCACATCATCAATAGTCATAATACAGCCATGTTAAATTGTTTTTGAATTAATTTTTAATCAGATAAAAACATGTATTTCAATGTAGCAAGTATTTTGTATTCAACGCCCACGTCAAATTGATTTTTTTCAAAGTCATCCACATTCAGTGTATCTTAGTACGGAGCTTTTCAGTTTGAAGTTTTTTTTTCATACCAAAATGCTAAAAGTATGTACACAAAGGTTCAATATAATACAAAAAAATTTGTTTATGTTATATGGAACAACAAGAGTTCTACAATCGGAGGAGATAGTATGTAAAAAACGTGCACAACACAGCCATAAAGTAATGATATCGATCTTTGACGAGAAAGAAGTGATCAATGAAAATATAACCAAACTCTTAGACCTTTTAACAAGAAATTTATTTTCTTATTTGTAAGATCATAAACTATAGCAAATTGATTCTTCAGGGATGGCTGTTTGTGTATTGTCTTCATAAAGATTGATTGTTTCACTGCTAGCGATCATGAATGAAATTAGTTCGATGGACTCTTTCTCCAGCTTTATCTGGCTGTGATTTTTAATTGAAGAAAACGGTATTTTCAGCAATAAATCGTCCGGAAGGTAAGTACGACGAATTACAAAGTCGATTCTTAATGAGATATGGAAATAAAGATACCGAACCGAAAACTGTAACTGATTCTGTTTACTCCTAAAATAATGCTCTTGAAATTTCGCTCAAAACTTTCATATTTTTCGATCGGTACATAAACAGAACATGAAAATTAAGAAAAACAATCTGAAGAGACGTCCATTGGATGTTTATTCGAATCAGTTATGGGGGTGAGTCTCAGACAGGGACTAAAATAAGGAGGCTCCATTTGGCTCCGCAATCACCTCAAGTGGCTCCGCACTGGTCCATTTTTGGCTCCAGACAAAATTTCAAATTGTTTGATCAAAACCGTAAAATCGGCTCAACAATTTCAAAAAATTTTACCTGTCGCGCATCTCCTTTTAGGGCTAGGGCGTTAGCGGGAGGAGAGGGTTACTCGATGCTTGAAAAAAAAAATATAAAAGTAGTTTTGGGACTGAACATGCCAATTTTCAGTGCTCTTACCGAGATCCTCCTCCACACAGAAAAATCCTTATTTCGGTCCCTGGTCCCAGCCAACAAAACTGATTTTGTTGTAGGCGCTGTCAAATGTTTTATGGAAATTTTGACATTGACTTCAGATGAGATAATTTAACTAGTTTTTACATATCGAACATTCGAATGATCGAAATAGTGAGCACAGAATAAACCATTAACATTGGTATCTATTGAAAAGTAGCGATAGTGTACTGTTGAAGAATTAAACGAAACAATATCTATGTGGTCATAACTTTTGGTCATATTTGTGACGTCGTATTTGTGACATGATTTTTGTGACGTCGTATTTGTGACATCATTTTTGTGACGTCATTTGTGCGACGTCATTTGTGTGAAGTTATTTGTGCGACGTCATTTGTGTGACGTCCTTTGTGTGACGTAATTTGTGCGACGACATTTGTGCGACGACAGGAAGGGTGAAAACATAAAGTAGCTATCGCTACGAGGGTTGCACTCTAAGTAATGAGCCTCGGGCACTACCAATTCGAATTTCAAAAAAATGGCATACTCACTTTAAAGTTTGACATTTTTGGTGGTATGTATCAGTGGAACGTTTTGACATCGCGCCCTTTATTTTATTGGTTACAGTCATCAGAAAATTGCTTGTCAGTGAAGAAATGGAATTAACTCGTGAAAATTTTCGTGCCATCATTTTTCATAATTTTCGTTGCGAATTATCTCGTCAGGAGTGTTTAGATGAGTTCAACTCGCTATAAAGCGAGGAAGCACCATCCTTTGCCACAATAAAGCCCTGGTACAATGAATTGTATCGGGGCCGTAACTCGCTGGTTGACGAATTTCGTGAAGGTCGTCCAAAATTCGTCGTTCTACCCGAAACCATCGATGCTGTTAGTGAAATGATATTGGTTGACTGTCATACAACCTACCGTGAGATTCAGGCAACCTTGGGCATTGGTATGAAAAGTATACAAGCAATCTTGCACTAACACTAGGCCGTAAAAAAATTTGTTCTCGCTGGATCCCACATAATTTGACTATCGCTCAAAAGAAGACCCGTGTCGATTGGTGCAAAGAAACATTGAAAAAACATAACAGAGGTGCTTAAAATTTGGTGTACGACATATATACAGTTGACGAAAAGTGGATCTGCGCATATGAACCAGAAACGAAACAACAATCTACTGTTTGGGTGTTCCAAGATGAGCCGAATCCAACGAAAGTTATTCGTTCTCGCAGCACTTCGAAGAAAATGTTCGCCTGTTTCTTCGGTATTCGTGGTCATGTAGCAACTATGGCACTTGAGGATCGTAGGACCGTCAGTTCTGATTGGTACACTACGATTTGTTTGCCTGTAGTGTTCGACGAAATAAGGAAAAAGAACTCAAAACGGTCGATCATCCTGCACCACGGCAATGCGAGCTCTCATACGTCGGCCCAAACAACGGCATTTTTAGCCACTCAAAACGTTCGATTCATGGGTCATCCGCCGTATAGTCCCGATTTGGCACCCAATGATTTCATTTTCTTTCCGTCCGGGAAGAAAAAACTCCGTGGAATGCAATTTACAACGCCAGAAGAGGCGGTTGAAAGAGAGGCTTTGAAAATGCATGTTTCTGAGGTGTCCGAAATTCAGTGGAAAAAATGCTACGACGACTGGTTCAAACGAATGAAAAAGTGTATTGATCTTCATAGCGAATATTTTGAAAAACAAAAAAGTCGATTTCAAAATTGAAATGTTTTGTTTTCTTACTTAGGTTCATTACTTAGAGCGCAACCCTCGTACTTAACGGGCCATTCATAAATTATGTCACGCAAATTGGTCGATTTTTAAACCCCCCTGTTATGCTTGTCACGCCAGGACAATATCCCTCTAAATACTAAACCCTCACATTACATAGTTACAATATGTTGACGTCTGCCAGATTGCATCTATGCTTTCATGAACGTAATAAGCTCTTGAGTTAACTTTGGAGACAATACACTCAAGGTTAGAGTAAGAAATGATTCATACAAAACTTCAACAGATGGCAGCTGTAACCATTTCCGTTCCACTTCGCTAGTCCAAAAAATACCTCTAACCGAGACAAATAGATACGTCAGCACTTTGTCCATCACGTCCATCAGCATATCAAGGTGCATGACTTGACTGAAGGTTGGCACTAGATGCCGAAATGTTGATCTCTTCTAACTATCTCCATAACGCAACTGTTCTAGATGTGTTAATGTCTGGGCGTCATGTCAATGACAAAAATAATTCAAATAAGAGCTTAAACGTTCATAGTAAGTACGTAATACGTAATGAGTTGTATCCTAAGACCCCTTCCCCCTTTCCCAAAGTGGCATAACGCAAAAAGAAAAGAAAATTTCGGAAGCAAAAATTTTTATTTGTCTACTACCCATAAACATTTCATCTTTGTATCTTCCTCTATCATTGGAATTTTACAATCTAATTATGAACTTAGACCAGGTCTAAGCTGCGACAAGTCCATTTCCTTGTCATCATTGCCCAACCAGTTAACAGGTTCACAGTTCAAGCGGGACAACCAGACTACCATTGTTTTACCTTGCGATTCGGTTAGATCTGCCCGTTGATTGTATGATGATTTCCATCGGGCTTTAATTAAATTTTGGACGCGGTCAGTCTTAGTTGTCGGAATGTTTTATGTTATTTGGGAAATATTTTATTTAGATTGTGTGACGCAACGCTTCGCTAGACCCCCGTGTCACAATATGTCACGCAAGACCAACACCCCTTCCTTCCCTTGCATGACATAATTTATGAATGACCCCTAATAAACGAATAGAAAATATATTCAACGTTAAGATATGCCTCAGTTGCTGAATGTTCATTATAACTGACTAACAAACATTTTGCTTCGAAATCGAAAGTTCAAATTCTATTTGGCACGAAGTTTTGATTCAAAAATCTATGTTGTGTTGGAGTGTCGAATACGATATATTAGGAAGTTTGGATAAAGCCACTTAAAGCCAAATTCATAACATATACATACGTGTAGCTATTTGTTTTGAGTTATATGTTTACGTTATAAGTTACAAGTTTACGTTATAAGTTATATGAGTTTATAGCCCACATCAGTATTGTAACTTTTCCAGACCAGTACTGATCAGTTTCAAAACTTATTTGGATTAGTAGTTTTGAAACTGGTCAGTACTGATCCGTATCAGTTTTAAGACTGATTAGTACTGATTCATATCAGTTTTCAGACTGATCAGTACTGACCCGGATCAGTTTTAAACTGTTCTGTACTGATACTGATCAGTACTGATACTGATCAGTACTGATACTGATCAGTACTGATATTGATCAGTACTGATACTGATCAGTACTGATACTGATCAGTACTGATATTGATCAGTACTGATATTGATCAGTACTGATACTGATCAGTACTGATACTGATCAGTACTGATACTGATCAGTACTGATACTGATCAGTACTGATACTGATCAGTACTGATACTGATCAGTACTGATACTGATCAGTACTGATACTGATCAGTACTGATACTGATCAGTACTGATACTGTTTAGTTTTGAAATCGATAAGTATTTATGAGAATTAGTTTTGAAACTGATCAGTACTGATTCGGATCAGTTTTTAAACTGATCAGTACTTGTTACTTATATATTATAACTCATAGCTCGTAACGTAAACTTATAACTTATAACGTAAACTTTTAACTTTTAACGTAAACATATAACTTATTACTTATATGTATATGTTATAAATTTGGCTAAAAGCCGCTTTGCCCAAACTCTCTATTGGCAAATGAGAATGAGATTTACAGAGAGACTCTCACGACACAAAGACTCCTGGACTAAATGTAAGAATGATACAACGAAGTAATTAAAATGCTTAATGTTTTCGATTATTTTAGTAAGGCAATACAAATAAATTCGAATCGTTTAGCAAAAGATACCTTAATTTATTGCTCCAATAACGTAGTTGAAAAAACAATGTTAAATACCCCAGTTAATACGTTATTTGTAGTTCCCATAAACCTATGAAGAGAAAACTATACGACGTCAAACAAACGTTGAAATTAAAAAAAAATTGTGTCAATATTAATCTATCGCATAACGCAAATAAAATACCGCATTTTATGAAATGAAAACAATACCAGAGTTTCAGAGAAAAAGGGCTTTACACAAAAAAGTTTTATTTAATATTATTTTTTATTTCCACACAAGAAGCGAAGAGTCATCATGTTCAATCAAAGAAATTGTTTAAATAAAGTGCGATAAAAATAGTTAAATATTTTACCACATTCCTCGTTGGGCATATCGCGTTTATTAATTAAGTCAAATATTTCACATTCCCAACGTTGGATTGTCCATAGAATATGACGTAATGGTGTATTGATTCCATAGCGAGTATATTGCATGTCCGAAATTCAAAAAGATTTATAACAGATATATAATTTGCATAATTTCACCTACTCTATGCTCATTATTCAAGTGAAGGAAAATACGAAAATGCTGACATCGAACATCTATTACCCTTAATTCAATAATTAAACACTTTAACCTCTTTTTAACAACCCATCACACGAAAATATACTCTTTCTACATTAATCCTGTAAAAATACATTACGATTCCGTGACTTCAACAATTTGGATAGTAATATTTCTCTGGTTTTTTATGCCATACTTAATATATTGTTGTTTATAGGGATTTTCCATGTCTCAATATTACGGCAGAGACGATACGGAGAGGATGGGGAGGCATAGAAACCAATTAGCTAATGAAATTTGGTTAAAAGAATCGTGGGTTATTATTTAACATAAAAATTGTAGTTTTTTTTTCCATTTTGTTTAACACAATTCGAAAAACTCATCATTACACATTACTTTTAGGAATTGTCGTTTATGTTTGCGGTTATGTAAGTAAAATATATAAATCCATTTTCCAAGTAAAATGTATAAATGTTTTGTGTACATTTCATCGTTAGATTGGGGTTTTGCACGAAGCTATGTAGTTTGTAATTTAGCACCAAATGGAAATTTGCACAGTTGTAAAAATTGGATTTGTCAGAGAAATGATAAGTTGGCACCAGAATGGAAGTGGAATGTTGAATGACAGTATAAGAGAAACATAACCAAAGACCCGTATCTATGACAATAGATGTGGTAAAATCAATCAATCAATTCCTCATTCTTGCATGCATAAGCCGATAGCCTTGTTTTCGCATCAATTAGTACATAGCATTGTAAAATTATAATTAATAGGGAAATTTAAAAAATCTGAATAAAATAAAAACTATTTGCCTAAACTAAAAGATAAAAAATAAGAATGTAATGTTAGAAGTTAATTTTTTCTTTGAAACATGCTAAAAACTAAATTCACAAAAACGTTTTGTTCGGACGAGGTAACGTCCGCCATCCCAATTGATACTACCTCACACATAATACATCCACTAGTTACGCGGGCTGACAATAGGAATCGGTAAGTAACATCCTGAAATCATCATGTATAACAGTACGTCTAAATTGAAACGGAAGTGAGTTATACTCATGAATTCCTTTGAATAAGAGAGAGTTGTGTGTGTTTGCCACGGTATTCCTCGCCGGTATAACATACAGAATCCTCTTCGAACGACTTAGGCGTAATTTTTCAAAAAGATACTTTGGTGTGCCGGTCCTAACCACTTTGTCTAAGAACAGTAGGGCACGATATTCGAGGTACTTAAGGATGTCACACCCCAAAATCTGGTCTTCATACTCCGATAATTCATCCCTGCGTAGCAAGCAGCCCGAAAGCATATCTCACACAGGCATTGAATGCTTCATCCAGCGTTTTCTTACACTGATCGTCTAGTCCGAAAACGAAGACCTCGCAGCAGTAGGTGAAATGGGGTACCAGTAAACACTTCACGAGGTTCAGCCGCATCCTACGAGAAGTGATATTCCCGTGAACCCACAAGGTTCGAAGGCCACCGTACACCCTAGCCGAAATGCGATTGCAATGCGTTCTCTAAGACATATTCCGACTCATCAACAGAACCAGATCCTCCACCGATTCACTCCACTCAATTGTCTCTCCACCAACAATGAAGTCTGACATTGGAGTTGACATTTTTCAGAGTTGCTGCAAATCACCTAGGTCTTACTGTATTATCAAAGTCCGACTTCATTCAGCAACCGACAATGAACCGACAATGAACACTTAAATACCCTTGCGTATCGTCTGCGTACATATGAGGGGTAGAGTGCGCCAAGATGTCCGGCAGGTCGTTCACAAAGAGTGAGAAAAGTAGCGGGGATAACACCGATCCTTGCGGCAGGCCTTTAAAAACTGATCGAAATCCAAAGGTGTATTCGCCGATCTGGTCGCATTGCGCACGTTCGTGCAAGAAACTACTGATAAGATTCAGTGCGGATACTTCGAAATAAAAGTTTCGTCGCAGCTTACGCCTCAGTAACGAGTGCTCTATCGCATCGAAAGCTTTTGTATAGTGAGTCTAAAAGCATAAGACATGTAATTTCCCTTCTCCCAAAACTCCTCAGCACGTCATCTACTATTTTCAGTAGTGCTGATGTCGTACTGTGTCCCGACCGAAATCCGGAGATATTTTTACACAGCAAATTATGAGAAGACACAAAGGCAGCTATCTGCATAGCCAGAATGCTTTCTAGTGCCTTTGCGAGAACGGGGATTAGATGTATCGCTCGATAGTCTGGAAGATTGAAGGTCCTAGATTTCTTATGACTAGGGTAAACTTTTGATAGCTTCCAGTTCTTGGGGAAAGTGGAGCGCATAATGATTTGGTTGAAGAAATGGGTCACTCGTGGGAGAATAAGTGGTAGAACTAATTTAATAAATTTGAGAGGGAGCCCATCCATGCCTGCTGCATTAGATTTTATCATTCTAATCGAGAGAGAAAAATCCTCTTCTGTGGCGTTCGTGAAGGCAAATTGCGTATGTTCACATTCAAATTGTTCTTCAGTTTCCACAGGGGTCACCACCTTTGAGTTATCCTGTGCAGCAATGAATTCATTAAATTCTTCAGCCGTAAAGCTTGGAGTCAAATCATCCCTAGATTTAGTAACTTCCAGACCCTTCAGATTCCGCCACAGCTGCTTTGATCCCAGCGCTGGATCAAGTTTCGGCTTTCCGCACCACTTGCGTTGCCCGGTTCCTCAAGATATTGTATGATGCGCGGTTGGGGACAGTCGGGAACTGCTTATAAAAACAAGTACTCCATTCCGAGACCTTCAGAAATTTCTTCCATTTTGGAAGGTTGCGTGATGAACCCGAAAATTTCATCCAAACTATCCATTTTTCTGACAAATGGCGAGGAAAATGTACTTAGGAAAAATCATGTTTTTTTTATTAATTTCCCGCACCTCTCCGGTAATATATTATTACAGCGTACCGTCGAGAACAAGTTAGCTCTAGAGAGATCCACTTTTTTCGAATACTAATTGCTGAAAAACACACAAATTATTTTGCTCCATATTGAATAGCATCAAAAGTTTTGTTTTCATTTTACAAAAGTCACAAAGAAATGAAAAGTGCCAAAAAGTACCACTTTCCGTCACTAGTTGAATACAACGTTTTATGCAACAACTGCAAAAAGTGCACTTTGCATTAAAGTTCTTTGATTGTCCACGTGAAGTTTAAAGGGCAAACTTGACTGTGAATTTTTTCACAAACTTCTTATCACTGTGAAATAAGTGATAAAAAGTAAGCTTCACTCAAATGAGACAATGGAGTTTCGTAAATTACTATTTCTGTACTACAATGGAAATAAAATCAACTAAAATAGTTAATTCGGAATCAACAGTCAAAATTGGTACAATGTACCAATTACTTGGTAGAACAAACAAATTATTGGTACGACCGACGCGACGTAGCTATGATTACACATTATACAATTTTGGATTGTTCATTCCAAATGAACTACAGTTGAGCCAGTTGAACCAGTTAGTGAATGACCGCTAAAAAACTATTCACAGATTACTTCCTGTTCACTGAATAAATATTCTTCCCATTCGATTGTTCGCCTAAAATGTTTGTTAGGATGTTAAGATTTCAAGTGAAAGTTTGCGAATCAACAAAAATCCTCCTGCTATAAACCTTAAATGAAACTGAAACTTTTCTTTCCAGTTGGTTAAACTGAATAAAAATTGAGTTATTTGAATGGCAGCAACAGATCTTCGAGTGAGAGAACATGATTTTATAAATTTATTGCGTAAACCAACAGTTCATATACATTTCTAGAATGTATTCAACAAGCAAACAATTACATTGCTATTCCATGTCACTAATAAACAACAATTTGATATTAAATTACTTGCAGTATATTTTGTAAATATGTTTCTGTATTATTGTTGTTAATTAGGACTCTATACATCGTTTATTCGTTAAATGTTCATTGAGCATGAAAAAGACCATTTAAATGGCAGAGAAAAAAATACGAACTTCCGTTGAGCATAATGCGATAAGGCAAAACATTTTCAAATTATAATTCTCCATGATTTTGATCAAGTTAATTTTATATGTTTTAACTCGATTTTTTGTTGTAACTTAACAAATTGTTTTCGTTTGCGCAACGTGTGTGTAATACGTAGTGAAATGGATAATATTGCCATCAGGTTAAAAGGGATTACAGAATGGATTTACAACTTTTTTCCATCTGACGTTGCTTTTCTGAAAGACATGAGAGCCGCCAAGTCCCAAACACCGCCGATACACATTAGTCCAGCCAAGCCACCGGTCTTTGGCTTTTGGTGGAAATTTTGCTAATAGAGTGTGGTTCTTTTTTCTCGTTTATTTATGGTGGTCAGATGACGCTTAAAAATTAACGTCTACGAAATGAAACAGTCAAAAATTCGTTTTTTATATTTTTAAACTTCATACGAAACGACCAAAAGTTTTTCGAAAACTTTAGCGCTCGAAGAAATGTACCAGAAAATGTACTAAATTTAACGATTACCAACATGACAAAAAAGAAAAATTGTAGAAATACAAAAGATTCAGTGGAGGAGTCAGTGGGGATTGACTCGGGATTGAGAACAAATTTCTCAAATTGACGATATAAATAAATTTGAAACGACTTTTCGGTAAGTTCTTAAGCAAATCTCATTTTTTTCATGTGAACTTCCATTTAAAAATATAATTGTAAAACGACCCCAGTCTATTATATTTTTTCTACTGAGAAAGCCGAGTTTAAGGCGCCACCGACTGTTTTTTTACGTCTAAATCTTGTAGACGGCTCTCATGTCTGTTTCAAAATGGCTGTTCGTACATAAATACTAGCAGATCACTACCGAAATAGCAGATAACCAGATGCTCTAATCTAGTGCCTGATTTTTAAATAAATTCCTCGAAATTTTCTTGATTTTTCTCAAATTTTCGCGATTTTAATTAATTTATGATTTTTTGACAAACTTTTCGTTATTTTCTAAAAAAAAATCGCATTTTAATTCGAATTTTAATCGAGAGCAAAAAAAATTTCAAGAAAATCATGAATATTCGCTTAAAGGCAGACTCATCGGTCAATTTTTTATTATTAGTGAAATTGAATTCGTTTGCGTTCGTAAATATCTTCCAAATTAGAGTTCGTAACAGATGGTTTTTATCTGATCTGATTCTAAAAAAAGGAAAATCTGAATTTCCAGATCAGTTCAGATAATCTGAACATTTCATATCTTCACCTTTCAGATTCAGATCAGATCACATTTTCTTCAGATTGACTTCGGATTGAATTATTTAGTTTGATGTCATCAAACACTTAATTTTGTAAGTGAGAAGTGGGTGGGATGTGTATGTGATGAAGTAGGAAGTGTGTGGGATGAAGTTGAAATTGTGTGGGATGTACTTTCACTTCATTGCGCTCACTTTCTACTTATCCCATACACTTTTGATTTCATCCCACATACTTCCCACTTCATTCCACACATCCCATTTCATCCCACACTTCCCACTTCATCCCACACAATTCCCACTTCATCCCACATACTTCCTACTTCATCCCACAGATTTCCCACTTCACCCCACAGACTTCCCACTTCATCCCACAGAGTTCCCACTTCATCCCACAGAATTCCCACTTCATACCACAGAATTCCCACTTCATCTCACAGACTTTCCACTTCATGCAACACCTTTTCCACTTGATCTCACACCCTGTGGTACTCATTTCTGGGTCTTAAGTCTTAATGCGTCGTAATATAGTCATAATACCTGTATTATAATTCCGAAGACAAAAAATTGTTTTAGTTCTGTCGAAATACCATTCAGATTTCTGTTCAGATCAAATCAGATCAGATCGATTTCAGATCAAAAACAAAATTTCCATATCAGATTCAGATTGAAAATTTTTCAGATTAATCTGAAAGAATACAGATATTTCTGATCTGTTCAGAGCCCTATTCCAAATAGATATTTACGTCTAGCTCTCCTTATTAGGAAAATGCTTTCCTGTTTCAGGGACGCACTAAAAGTTTATTTGAATATTGATGAGTAAATCAACTGTGAAAAGTCATTCGATACTCTTCGAAACTATACTATACGGATTTAAAGCTTGCAAACTTGCAACATAATTTCACATTTCTTCAGCTCTCTTGAATTACCTACGATGAGTAAGTCTGATACATTGCAGCATTTCCGTTCCATAAATTAGAATCGCTGTTAAATCTTATTTCTGAGACTACTTTCGAAATTAATATTCTTCACTCCCATGCCATCAGGTTCATTGACGTATTAAAACTCAAATGATGCAATTTTATTGAAAATTACCCAATGGATGAGTGAATCATCTCGGCTAAAACAAATAAATTAAATATTAATGTTCAAATGAAAATCTATTATTCAATAAATCTCTCAGAAAGCTATGGATTGATCCTACATATGCCACAGCAAAATATTCATTAACAGACGAAATTCAACGTTGTTATTGCCAAACATCAAAATTATAATTGATATGTAAAATGAAATGTATAATTTAATTGCTTATATTAAACGAAACGAAATCAATTTCCCACATAATATTAAAATAGTTGTTGTACAATATCCAGACACCTTTCTGAAGCCCTAATAACAAGAAAATTTATTCATCTTAACATGTGATGGAATGTACAAATAGCATGACTAAAACCATACTGTCTCTCTGTGAAGTATGAAAATAATATTTTCAATAAAAAAAAATATATTTTATTCAAACGTTGGTGTATGAAAATTGATCGAAAATAATTGGTAATTATGCATGGAAACAGCATTAAATTATTTATATTCAACCGATGTAAACTCACACTTTAATCAATTGTTGCAAAATTTTGCATCGGGGGCTTTTTATGTAAATTTTGTCAATGTATTTGCACCAAGGCATTGCAAGACATCTACATCCCAGTTAACAAAATAAAATTTTTCACAATAATGCCCTAAAAAGGACAATAATGCGGGGAAAATTGTGTTGCTTTGTTTAGGCATTGAGATAGGAGAATTGCCAACTGATTTGTTCACAATGACTAACGTAAGGAATTTTGTGCATATGAGACATACAAAATAAAGGCGCAGAAAACACGTGATGAGGACGCTAGGTCTGCTACTTTCTTTACCATTGATTGTGCAGTTGTGCACCCAAAAAAAGAAACTTTGAAAGTTCTCTTAGAACAAAAGATGTCAAAGTGAATCACAAAAATTTTTTAAGCTCGCGTGATGTACCGAAATAGTTCGATATTTTCAGCTACTTAGATCGATACCCAATTTAAGCAATTACGAAGCTTTCCATTCCGCTCCTGCTGACTCTGTTATCTTAGTTTTTATTTCGAACTTAACCCTTACCCTATTATTAGCTTTTGTTCCAATTGTTATTAGAGAGTTTGGGCAAAGCGAAACATACATATAGCTGTAAGTAATAAGTTATATATTTACGTTA
>WJQU01001753.1:0-41292 GCA_029228625.1 Pseudolycoriella hygida | reverse complement strand
ATTAAATATTTTATTCTAACTGCTAAAAAAACAAATGCAGCAAAAACCGATGAATAGTGGTACAAGTACAAAGGCCATAAAAAATGGTGGGTGATTTTGTGGAAATTTTGTGTAAAAACTGAGGTACATGATGTTCCAAGCTTATGCGTAAATTAACATTAACAAATGAAACGTCGTGTGACTTAACATTAACTCTTGCATTTGGCACGTTTTATTAACAATCCCTACGTCGTCAGTTAAATGTAGAATCAGTCACTCCGTAAAAAAATTTAACATTCGACTTTTTAACATAAAACTTTATTGATAACGTTTGCGGTTCACCTAAAACCGATTAACAAACCATTCTCTTTCATATAACAAATAATTTATTAACATAAAAAACATACTTGAGCCGATACCAACTACTTAAAGCCCACTAGACATACTGTTAAAGATCATAAGAAACTGAATACACTGATAAAAGATTGATGACCTTTTAAAGACCCGTGTGGCAAATATTCGCAAATTTCGTGAACAAAGAATTTTAGTAAGGAAAATTCTCTGCGGATTTTGAAAGATTGGAATTGATTTCTGAAATATTTTTTTGACATTTTTAATTTTGAAATATTTTTTAAAATGTTTTTGTTTTTGTGAAATTGCTTCTTCAGACGGGTGTTTCAATATTTTGTGTTTTCAGCTTTTCGAAAGATTTTCTGAGGATTCGTTTGTCCACTTGTTGTTTTTTAGATTATGTTTGAGGTGTACCATACGGGATATAATCCGTTTAAACTAAAAACAAATCGACGTAATTTTTTTTTAAAGATTCACAGGAAATGATGAGTATAAATTGGTGCGTACAGGCGTCTTTGTATTTTTATCGATACATACTACATACTACATAATTCTAAGCAAAAAAAGGTTCTAAGATGTGTTTCTAAAACATAAAGGTTTTTTGTTTATTTGTTTAAGTAGCGATAAATATTTTATGCTTTCACCCTTCCATTCGTCTGTGCACTGCACTTCACTACAATTCGTTACACTTCACTACAGTTCGTTACACTTCACTACAGTTCGTTACACTTCACTACAGTTCGGTACACTTCACTACATTCCGTTACACTTCACTACAGTTCGTTACACTTCACTGCAGTTCGTTACACTTCACTGCAGTTCGTTACACTTCACTGCAGTTCGTTACACTTCACTACAGTTCGTTACACTTCGCTACAGTTCGTTACACTTCCCTACAGTTCGTTACACTTCGCTACAGTTCGTTACAATTCACTACAGTTCGTTACACTTCACTACAGTTTGCTACACATCCGTTACAGTTCTCTACATGTTATTGAGTAGCAATAGCTTCTTTATGTCCTTCATGTCTCTGCATCTTTCATCCGTGATTGGAATTTGACTGAACTATATCGCTACTTTCCTATACCCATTTTGATGGTTTATTAGTAGCAATAGCTACTTCACGTATTCACCCTTCCTGTCCTGTCCTGCACCTCAGTGCACTTAGCTGCTACATCTAGCTGTGCTGCAGTGGACTTAGCTGCTGCATTTAACTGCTACACCTGCAGTGCATCTTTTTTTAAGGGTGAAGAAATCTTCATAGACACCCGGCCCTCCTGGACCAAGGTAGTGTTGGATTCCATTCTTCAATGACTTACAAACTAAAATCCCATTTCTTACTCTTCATGCTCTTTTCTCCCCGGAACCGCCTCACAGCACTACTTCAGGGAGGGGCTTTGCTTTCGCGCTTCCTCTCCCAGATCAACTGGCAGTCTTCTTTGATCGTCTCTCCATGCGTTTTGCAACTTCCCCATTGTTTTTGCAACTACATTATCCGCTACTTTCTACACCTTCTCATCGCGGCACATCTGCGATATTATCTTTTCGGGATTTACCTCTGACCTACTCACAGTCATCAGCTTACCTCGCTCTTGTTCGAAGCGGGGGCAGACAAACAACACGTGCTCCGCAGTCCCTTCCTCCCTCTCGCTTGTCCCGGCTATGACACATACCACTTCTAGGGATATTGTTCGGTATGCGCTTGCGACTCTTATGCTTGCCAGCCTTTGAGCACTATTAGGCCTCCTCCGGTTCCTCTTCATATCTAGCGCCTGTATCCACGCTGGTGCCCCGTAGCGCAATATCGATAGGGTGACGCTTGCTAGGAGCCTGCTTTTGCTGCTGCGCTGTCCAAAGCCTTTTGGCATTATTGTGGCCAGTGCTGCGGTGGCTTTCATTGCCTTTTTGCACGTGACTATTCAAATTTCTGTGGTCGTCCAGCATAACTCCAAGGTGTTTTAATTGGCGAGTGGATGTGATTTCTTCCCCGTCAATGTTCAAAACGATCCGTTCAGTTTTTTTGCAGTTACTGACTAGCATGATCTCGGTTTTCTGGTGGGGCAGCTTCAGTTTTGCCGTTGTCATTCAGTTTTTACAGTTTGTAGCGCCTCCATCGTAACTACCTCCACCTCCATCTTCGACGTTCCGGATGCCGTGAGGATCAAGTCGTCGGCAAAAGCAATCGTCTTAGCGCATCTTGGCAATTTCAGTCGCAGCGCCGTGTCGTACATTACATTCCACAGCGTTGGTCCTAACATGGATCCCTGTGGTACATCTAGCTGCTCCTAAGTGCATCCAACTCCATTTCAGTGGACTGAGGTGAATCTAGGGAATCAACTTCTTTTACTTGACACTATCGCTAATTTACTATATACACGTCAATGGTTTGTTTATTAACTGCTATTTAAAGCTAACTGATAACAATTACAACCATTCAAAAATTACAATCAAAATTGATTTTCGTCACAAGTAACATCAAACTAAAACTCATGATACATCGACATGTACCCATAGGTAGTTCCAGTGTGTTCACATGTTGCTCCAATCGAATGAAGTTGTGATTTCTTACGGTGCGAAGAGGAACAGAAATGTCAATCTTAACAATAATGTTCTGTGCATCAACCCCTCATACGTCAATTACAAACAGAGCGCTTTGATTGATCCTCATCCTCGACAATATGGTTGTACGCCAATAGCTATGCACCTATCTTCGTAAGGAGGCAGGCGAAAATTCTCATCCCTTCTAACTTACCTTCGCAAAGCGTACATTACAACTGAGGCATATTCTAGATGAGCGCAGTATACGGTTTTCAAGGCGTTCACGTTTTCTTTCTTGCAAATTCTCTTCACGAACAATAGCGCTCACACGCTTTAAGGTTTTCCGTAAAAGTAACACCCAGATAACGAAACTCTCTCACTCTCTACAGCTCGACTTCGTCATTAAGATTTCACGTTAACGAAACAACGACATCGCTTCAACTGAAGTTCATTGACATTACATACCACAACCGGATAGATATTATGTCTCTCTGAAGAGCATTACTATCATGAATGGACTTAACTATTTTGTGAAACTTCAGGGTACAACGAGAATTTGGTCGACTAAATGAGTTTGGTGACGTCGTTGAAAAACAATAAAAACGAAAGAGGTCCAAGGTGATTACCCTGAGGTACTCCTAATCTTACTGCAAATCTAGACTCCCAGCCCGTAAACTTTACGTACTGCGTACGATCGCATAGGTACGAATATATCCATTCTAGCAAAGATGAATGGATTCCCAGCTGTCTCAGCTTAGTTATCAACGCATCATGTTGCAACGCTTACAAATAACCGAAGCAAACAAATAATCAATTTTGAACAAAATTTGCACAATATGATAAAAGAATGCTGCTACAGCAACTACTTACCTCTGAGGTATATCATGAACTAGTGAACCGATGACTTCAAACTCGTTCCTGATTGTTGAAATGAGTCTGTTTTTAGTTGCTTACCACCACAAAAAAAAAAGTGAAAAAGTTTCGAGAAGCTTTCATCACGCTTTCCTGACCCTTTTCCGGTTATATTCATCAACTTTTTCATCGACAAAGAGAACCAAGTTTTTCGAATTGCTTCTACTCAGTTCTCAATTTTTCAAATAAAACGCATAACTAACGTGCCAACTAAAATTTTATTAGCTGAACTAGTACACATAGGTAGATTGGATGTGTTTTTGTAGCTTGAATTATTATTACAACAGTCAACTTGATATTAAAGACCGGAACAGGCCACATCAAGATGAATCTCATCTGAAAAACTGGGATCTCATTTTGACCTGAGTTTGAGATCATGAGAAACCTGTTCCGAGCTTTATTTGACATAATGCTTACAATCCTAATATGTTGCCATGCTAACTTTAAATATTTTGTATTAAAGTGTCTTCAGTTCGAGAAATGCATCGTATTCGGAATTCAAATCATCGCAAAGTACTAAAGCCTCAAGGCATTTCGCCTTCACCGGATGATGACTTTGTGGAATTGACATACATCACTGGGAAGTCAATCAATAAGAGCAATCCAATCATTAAAAGCCTCAAATCAAAAATGCCGAAACAGAAATTATCAGATAAAACGGACATTTATGATGAGGCTGTAATGGAGGCTAACAAAATAATGTTTGGTCATCCAAATCCAGGGCGATGTTTAACAAAAGAGGAAATTGAGTGTCGTCAAAGGATTATACGTCAATGTGTAAGCGACCGTTTGAAGTCAAATCTGCCACAATCGATTTATGAATTCAACGAAAGGATTGAAATGAATGATACAGACAGCAGAGTCATAGAAGTTGACTCGGATAGTAACGAATGTAATGAAGATGATGACAGTATACCAGAGGCGCCACCACCTCCCTCATTCAATACAAGTTCATCGGAATCATCAGATGATGACATAGACTTTTCTATTACAGAAGAATTTGAATCATATGAGAAGGAAATGAAACACAAAATACCAGTTACTCAATCGACGCTACGACCAGCTTCTCAGCATTCGATCCAGTTTTGTTCATCCGATGCGAGTCAAGAAACTCGTACACTTCAACCAATTCCAATTTACGAAAACCGTTGGTGGACAACAAATGAGTCGGCGCCGTGGATTCCTCCAGTCGGCCCTCCTCAGTCTATGGACCCATTTCCACCACCTATAGAATCGGAAATAGACATGTATTTGAATCCGCCGCCAAACACTTCCACATTTGCACAGTCAAATTCATCTAGTGGATGGATGCCGTCTCCTCCTTTCAGTTGGAATCAATCCCAACCTCGAGATTTCCTCGAGATTCCTCGCTCGAGTCCAGCATTCATCGATAAACCATCACCATACCCAATGCATCCCCAAATGCATTCGTTGACGAATCAAATGATGGAATTGAATCCACCAGAATACAGATTTTCTGGTTCTCAAATCCGGCATGAAGTACCCTACAACCAAGCTGCTACAATTCAATTGCGACGAAATACGATCCACACATCTTCCAATCACTTTGGAAAACCAAAAATAGAGACCTTCATTGGTAAAATTGGAACGAAGCCGAATGAAACAAATAGCCGATCTGTACGGGAAATTGGAAATGAATTGAATTTTAATTCGATGGATGGATTTATGTCACAGAAAAGATCTAACGATAAAATCGTTGATAGAACTTTCAAGGAAAGGATCTCGGATTCAGCGCACAACGCAAATTCTAACGAAATTAACAAGCGAGTTCGTCTTGATGATTCTACATACGGTAGCCCTCATGAGCAAAATCAACAAAGAAGCCGTTCCGACACAAACAGAAGCGACCGTTCAACATCATCAGACTACCGAATTGATAGAAATCGTAGAAAATCTCCGAGGCGATCGGCTCGTCACGATGATCTAAGGACTTTGAAAATACTATCACCATTTTGGAACACGAACAAAAGACTTATCCACGAGAATACTGGGGATGTTGAGGTCACTGGATCAAGTGTTCCGAATGAATGGAAAGATTTATGTGATATCGTTGATAAGTTGTTCGGTCTATTGCCAAATAGAATAAAAGACATTCCGTCGACCGATCGTCAAATTATGGAAAGATCGGAACTACTCATGATCTTATCAGATGATCCTGAAAGTTTACTGTCGCAGGTAGATAAATATGGTGAAGAAAATGTGAAACAGGCGGTAAAAATTGCGAAGCGTATTTTGTGCCCTCATGGTCGTTATGATGACGACATAGCTTTGAAAATTGCTCCATTCCAAAAAGCTATCCATGTCGCTATTAATAGATCTGAACGTGATAATCGACCGAAACAGGAAACGATGCCACCAAGAAATGCGCAAACTAAGTCAAACGCTTATCTATCGAGACAGGAAATAATGCCGCCAAGAAATGAGCAAAGTAAGTCAGACGCTTATCTATCGAGACAGGAAACAATGCCGCCAAGAAATGAGCAAACTAAGTCATACGCTTATCTATCGAGACAGGAAACAATGCCACCAAGAAATGCGCAAAGTAAGTCAGACGCTTATCTATCGAGACAGGAAACAATGCCACCAAGAAATGCGCAAAGTAAGTCAGACACTTATCCATCGAGACAGGAGACAATGCCGCAAAGAAATGCGCAAAGTAGGTCAGACGCTTATCTATCGAGAGAGGAAACAATGCCACCAAGAAATGCGCAAAGTAAGTCAGACGCTTATCCATCGAGACAGGAAACACTGACACCAAGAGATGCGCAAAAAAAGTCAGACGCTTATCTATCGAGACAGGAGACAATGCCACCAAGAAATGCGCAAACTAAGTCAGACGCTTATCTATCGAGACACGAAACAATGCCGCCAAGAAATGAGCAAAGTAATTCGGAAGCAACTCCGAAAGAATGGGTCAAGTTATGCAGCATCGTCGATGAGCTGCTTGGAATACCTTCTAATGTTATAGGAAGCCTCAGTTCAACGGACAGCTTGGTTAAAGAACGGAATGACATACTTATGATATTGTCAAATGATCCTGAAGACTTTTTGTTACACGACGAAAAATACGGTGCTCGTAGTGTTGATCGAGCTATTTTGGCGGCTAAAAGAATTTTATACGTTGACAATGTGCGGGACGAACGAGTGCGAAAAATTATGATGCGCCAACGTGACAAATTAAAAAGAGATTTGTACGCATCCAATCACGAACAATCGAGCAGCCGAAACACCGAATCCGAGAGGAAGTCGAAAAACGAGGATAATGGCGAACATCGATCTCGATCGTTGCCGAAAGAGTGGAATCTATTGTGCGATATTGTGGATAAGGTTCTTGATACTCCGAAGGAAGTGCGAGTCAAAATGTCGAAAAGGGATCCGCGATGGGAACAGAGGGAGAATATTTTACTCACACTCTCAGACGATCCGGATAAGCTTGCATCTAAATCGACAGAGTTCGGTGCTGCTAATGTTGATTGGGCTATAAGGGTGTCGAAGAAAATTTTGTTGCCAAATGGAACAAAGGACCGAAGTATTTTCAAGAAACTGTCTCAACAACGAAGGTTGCTTTTACGAGGTCGTCAGAGTTCAAAAGAGGAGAAAACTGTACAGAAGATGAACGATTCCCAAATACAAGTGAAAGATCTTAGAGAATTAATAGTTCAAAAAAGTAACGACGTCCTAATTAAAGACGAAAAGAAACCTTCGGATTTGGTTAAAAAGGATAATGTTGACGAAGCGAAAAAAACGAACAAAAGCCATGGGAAAGCATCAAGCTGCAAAAACAACTTAACTGCTGATAAGGAAATTGATGTGAATGAAGTGTGGAAGAAATTGTGTAACATAGTCGACAAACTTCTCGACTTGCCTCCAAATGCAGCTGAAAAAATGGAACCGTCAAACAAACGTTTAATTGAACGAAATGATATTCTTATGGTCCTTTCAGACGAACCAGACAATTTTGCGAAATTCGATTCGAATTATGGGAATACAAATGTTGCTTGGGCTATCAACTCGGCCAAGAAATTGATAGTTGCAAATGGAAAAAATGCAGAAAAACTCAATGATGCTCTATGGAAGCAACGAGATGCGATTATGTCTGCAGAAGAAAGTTCCAAAGATGCACCCAGCAATGAGTGCAAGGAGTGGATTTACATTCGAAAAATTGCAGCCAAATTGTTTCGCCTATCCGACAAAACTATTACGAATGCCAACAAATTATCGAAAGAACAATTGCACCAACAAATCGAATTGCTTCTTCAATTGTCTGACAATCCAGACACTCTACGATCTACACCGATTTGTGGAAAAATTGGGGAGGGATGCGTCGAGGTAGCTATTACAAAATGCAAACATCTTCTGCATCGACTGCGTACATTGAATTCGAAAAGTTTATCAAATTTCGAGGATCTTCGAAACAAAATGGTGTTGTATTCAGAATCTCTAAAACAATCGAAAAACATCAAGAACTACAACGATGTACTGGCCGAAGTTCGGAAGATTGTTGACGAACAAATGTTTAACGAAATTTTTGGTCAAAGTTTTAGCAAATGGACGCAGGAACAAAAATTAGAACGTAATGAGTTGGCCATACAGTTGATCAAAGATCCTTTATATCTGGCATCGAGCACAAAGTACAAGGATATGGTACGTAAGTTAGGTAAGTCCACAGAAATGCGAATTATTGAAGACGTGAAGAAATGTCTTTCAAAATGCGAATACATGAAAGAAGAGCCGACTGTATCCGTTACTTGTGCGCCGATCGTAGCTAAGATCAAAGATGAGAAGTACATGAACCAATTCAAAGAACGTAAATTAACTCAACGTATCCATCGCTTAATCGAACAGTTTTTGATTGCACCGAAACCGGAAGTATTCGATATTAAATATGGCACATCCGACGGAACTGTTGACGTTGTCTGTGCAAATAAACTGACATTCGATTGGTTGAAAAATTCTGTTAAAGAACTGGATGGCTTGTGGCCTAATGCCAAATTAAAAATAAGCAAAGCGCCAACAACTGAGAAAAAATTGAAACCACACGATCTTAAAGAAATCAAAATGACATTCAAAACTGTACCTACAGAGCCATTTGCAATTATAATGAAACAGCTGAAGAAGGCGAATCCCAAGTTAAATAGCGAAAAATGGCAATGTGCAAACTCGAGCCATTCTGATCCCAAGAAAATGGTGGTTTTCATAGACCTGGAGTCGCTGCTCGAGCTGGAACGAGTGAAACGCGAAATACTTGTGGACAGTGGGAGAATTTATTTCGATATAAGTTACATAGGGGAGGAGAACTTTGAAACCGAAAATTAAGTTTGTTTATGTCCGTAATGGCCGAATTACGTACGTAATTTGTTTTTGTACTTTTACCGATGTAAAGAAAAATAAATATAATTCTAAAGGAAAATGTTTTCAGGTTATTTTGTGCAGCACATAGACATCGTCGTTGCTTTTGAGGTGAGTATTTGATATAACCTCGGGCTGGCAGACGTCAATTTCCATAAACTACAGACTTCCATCACTTCACGCTAGGTACCTCTTCTTCTTTCCTTCTTCCACGTTCCTGAAAATGTTGAATATGTCGAGGAGAACTCTCGGACTAGTTTCAGAAAAAATGAAAGCAAGGACCATTTCTCTGGGCGAGTAAACCATCTTCTTGGCACAGGATAGGAGGGTATGGAGGAGGGTGATCTATGATCACTGGGCGAAGACTTCACACCGAAAGGTATAAACGGTCTGTAAAGTTTGATGATGATGATGATGAAGAAGGAATTGCAGAAAAGACCAAGCCACAAGCTGAAAAAAATTGTAACTCTTCATTTCTTCATGTACAAAATGCATGAGAAAATAGTTCTTTTTCGGGGCGAAATTTTCCATAAACTTATGAAATTTCCATGTAGAAGATCATCTGTCTGTACCAAGACGCACCACCGTATTAGACCAGAATTCGTTCAGAGTTTCAGAATGTACCGTAGTGTGTGTGAACCCTAAATACGTTTCAATGTAGTGTTTTAATGAGGAATGGCATACTTCTTGGCCGTAGCAAGCGCATACCGAACGATATCCTTAGAAACGGGATGTGTTATAACCGGGACGATGCCCATATGCATAACGGAAGACAGTGAATGTCATAGAAAGAAGAGAGGGGAGGCCCAAACTACCAAAACAGTTAGGACGCAATTAAGAGCCGAATCACTGCAGCATAAGTGGGACTCCTCGGACAAAGGAAGGTGGACCCATAGACTCATACCAAACATAACGACATGGGTACAGAGAAAACATGGAAAGGTTAACTTCCAACTGACACAGTTTCTATCTGGCCACGGATGCTTCAGGAAGTGCCTGCACAGGTTCGGATTCACGGAGTCACCTTTCTGCACGACATGCGAGAGGGAGGAAGAGACTGCGGAGCACGTGTTATTTGTCTGCCCCCGCTTCGAACAAGAACGGGGTGAGCTGACGACTGTGAGTAGGTCAGATGTAAGTGCCGAAAACATAAAATCGGAGTTGTGCCACGATGAGGAGGCTTGGAAAGTGACGGATAATGTAGTTGCGAAAATAATGATGAAGTTGCAAAACGCATGGAGAGACGATCAAAGAAGAAAGTTGATCTGAGAGAGTAGGTGCGAAAGCACAGTTCCTCCCCGAAGTAATGCTGTGAGGCGGTTCCGGGGAGAAGAGAACATGGAGACTAAGGAAGGAGGTTTTAGTTGGTAGGTCATTAAAGAATGGAATCCAACACTACCTTGGTCCAGGACCGGGTGTCTATGAAGATTTCCTCACCCTTATAAAAAAAATACTTCTTGGCCGCATGTTTAGATGAGACCATCTTAGGCCTATCAGAATCGTACAGATTGCCGTCCACTGATGAAACTCAGACGTTTTCCCTAATTTGTTCCAGACTGGTTTCCACAAAGAACGAAAGAGAGCGACAAAAGCGTGCTGTCGTTCATATTGTGCGAAAATAGGCTTGCGATGGAGGAGGGCGATATTATAGAAATGTTTTTTTAGCGTACGTACTTTATGAATAGCTTCTTACTTACAACGTCTAAACAGAACAGATGAACTGAAGATGTTAGTTAGTTAGTTTGAGTGGGCGGAGCGAAGCTCCAGCACCTAAGCCTCTGGTGGGCCTGTTGTGTGTACCGGTACCCACGTAGAATTACTCAAATTCTTCAAATGTCCATGGGCGACATGCTCCAGGTAATGTTATGTGGAAGAATGTATGCGCCTAAGCATTTGGCTCTAGCTGAGATATACGCTGGACATTTACACAAAAAGTGTTAAGCTGTTTATATGTCACCGCAATTCGTACATAGGTCGCTACTTGCAATACCGATGGTTTTTAGATGCTTGTTGAGAAGGCGAGTGACCAGTGAGGACTGAGGTCAATATTCTGATGTTCCTTCTGCTAAGGTAGGGGAAATATTTGGAGTTTTTGACGTTGATAATAAAACAATTCTTCGATTGTCTCGTATGTTCAATGGAATGCCAGTGCTTTTTGAATTTTGAGTTTTTCCACTTATTTATTGATCCCTTGAAATGGGAATGTGGTACTTTGAGACAAGGTTTGGGACCCTTGAATGATTTCTCCACGCCTGATTTCGCTAGACTGTCCGCGGTTTCGAAGCCCTGATTTTTGCTGTTGCCGGGTACCCACATTAGGGTAACAGGGTTACCTTGTGCAAGCCTTTGCACTACATTTCTGCACTGCAGCATTGTAGAAGATTTGATCTTATGTGCGCTGATAGCTTTTAGTGCACTCTCTCTATCTGAGCAAATTACTATCGCTTGGTTCAGGAGAATGTTCGCCAGTGTTTGTTTGCTGCATTGGGCAATTCCAAATGTTTCTGCCTGAAAGATGTTTGCATAAAAGCCGAGGCAAATTGAACTGAAGATGGTTGAAAAAATGAAAAGAATTCTTCTTGATAGACTAACGAACTACATCTGTTGATGGTATAAATCTGCTAGAGATCAACATTTTAATTGATGACAGGTCGAAGACCGAAGAAGACACTGGAACCGGAGTGAACTGTGAAGAGTTGGGATATGAAACCACAATTCCGGTGGGAACAATGATAATAGTTTGAAGTACCAGAGCCGCATCTGAGTGGATCGAATGTGAAGACGCCAGTGAGGCAATGTCCTCTCGAAAAATCTGCCCTGAAAAGTCTGAACCAACTGGACGTACTGTTGAATAACAATCCTATTACTCTGACTTGGGTTTCAGGACATTCTGGCATTAAAGGAGACGAAGAAGCAGGCAGCATGACCAAGTTCTTTGGACGAAAACCACTCTAAGCTGTAGTTCGAGTCTGATTATAGCCTCGATTAAAGATGTTGTGCAGGATAGCCACTTTACACGGACAATCCGGACATTTGTCTTTAGGTCGCAGCGATTTGTGGGCGCAAGATTTTAAACGAGCGAAGATGGAATCTATGTCATAGATTTAGGAGGTGGCTAAGACAAAAGTTATTGAGCGAAATATAAAAATGTACAACGAGCGGAACATTCATTTAAAAATTTTTGCTCAGCTCGCTCGCTATGGTAAGAAACATGAGCAAATGGCATGGAACTAACGAGTAGAAAAAACACGCACTTACATATTCATAAAAGAAGATCAGCAAGTATTTTACTAGTTTTCCATGAAGAACAGCGATTCCAATCTTTTAAGGGTATCACCACAAAACGGTCAAGTCTGCTACTTTCTTTCTTTAAAGAATAGATGCAAAAGCAAATTTTTAAGGGAAAGGTTGTTCAATCCAAACCTCTGCAGCCCCGAGTATACCTTCTAATCAAGACCGAAAAATTGAGTAAAACCCAGAACTCGATTTAAATTTGACGGTCGAGTAAAAACTCCCTCCTAGTTTTGGCATATCAATAGCTATTTGAAATTTTTTTTAGATGGGGCTAAATTTCTGGATGCCTAGGGCGACAGAAAGCTAGTGGCGGCACTGACGGTGTAATACGGGATGTAACAAACACACCACGAAATTTGTTTCGAGTCTGAGAAAGGGAAACGTCTTAACTGCCATCTTGACATACCACAGGGGTGGTCGCCAACGGTCTTAGCTTGCTTCGACCCGGTGGTCCACTGGTGGGTGGCGACATCATGGTTTCCTGAGCTGGTGCAGTGGTACCTGGAATGATTGCGTACATTCCTTCCGAAGTGGTCTGGTGAGGGCTAAATTCGGTACCGCGGGGCTGGGGGGCCCCCGGGTGTAGTGTGTCATGCGAGATGGCCGCATCCGGCCCCAGCACTTGGTTGAGGTGCCTAGAGGCGCTGCAACGCGGGGGCTGTGGTATATAGTGAACTGCGTCAGAACAGTTTGTGCTTGGAAATGGGTGACTGCACCCCTAGTCCTTCCTGGGCAACCAGGTTGGCGAAAATACAGTAGAAAGATGATAGTATTTCGGGCCCTACCTAGGTCGCGGAGGGTTACGCAAACCTGCCGCATATAGGTAGAGTCACTTCGGCGATTCGCGTTAAATTGGGCCTATCCTAATTCCATGCCCATGGGGGACGTGCGGTTAAAGTTATGCTAGGTACGCACGCTAATCTGCAATTTCTTCGATGCCATCTTGACAATAAGCTGAATTTTCATTTGAATAAGATGCGATTGTCAGATTCTCCTCATTGCAGGCATCTGATGCGGATCAGTTTCGGAAACAGTTTGAAAGTTAAGCACCCGGGAGATTATTATCTTTCACCAGAGAAATTCATTTTGACCGAAGCTATTGTTATTATATTGATGTTTGTCAACCCCCCATACGAGTAAATAAAATAACCAGAGAAATTTAACCTAAGATCACTGAACGGTATCTTATCCATTACGACAAGTAGAGGATGGTTAGAGCCGTGACTATTACTGAGCTGTAGCACAAAGGGCCCAACGAGGATAGCCTAAGTACTTCATTGAATCGACAGTTCAATGAGAAAGTTCAAACCTACAGCCATGTATTTATAACTTACCAGATTTTATAAGATACCAATCCGATTCGTCCCAAAAAATTTAGATTCATAAATTCGATCCTGAACAATGTGAGCGACACTAAAGTTATCCCATGATGCACGCATTCGCATATGTTAACCTTTTTTACGCACGTGCCGCTTCCGTATGGATCTATGTCAGCAATAATAGCTCTCATGTCAGCTAGTGTGTAGTTAGACAATATAGTATATTACGTATGTGCTTCCAAATTGGTTGTTTTTACTCGTAGGAAAGTTGCTGCATGAGCCGAAGGCGAATGCTGTAATCCTACGAGTCGAAACAACTATTTGTAAGCACTTACGTACAGTATTTTACATGTTGAAGCTCGGTAGATGCGTTTTCCGAGTCGCTTGCGACGAGGTAATGACGCATTTACTGGGCAGAAATATGTAAAAATTACTATCAATCAATGGATGAACTTTGTTAGTTAAATTGGTTTAAGTGGTTTTTGGTCATTTGTACATAACTTGAGTAAATCTTTTCCGATTTTCATAACTTTTTTTTGTTTGAAAGACCTGGGCATAGTCGACAATTTACGGAAGAAGTTTTTTTGAATTTGAGTCCTTGGACTAAGCTAGGGCACTAAAAACGAGTGTCTGCTAGGGCTCTATGTGTTTTTTGTACATAACTCGCGTAAATCTTTTCCGATTTTCATAATTTTTTTTTTGTTTGAAAGATCTGGGCATGGCCGACAGTTTGTGGAAGAAACTTTTTTGGATTTGAGTCCTTGGGCATAGCTAGGGCACTACAAACTAGTCTCTGCTAGGGCCCTACGTAATTTTTGTACATAACTCGAGTAAATCTTTTCCGATTTTCAAAAACTTTTTTTGTTTGAAATATCTAGGCACGACAGACGATTTATAGAAGAAACTTTTGCCTCTGCTTAGGGCTCAAGTGGGCCCTAAGGTTGGCCCTAACCGAAAATTTTTTTTTTTTTGCTATGTTGCAGAGCAAATTGAGGGAAGCATCTTGTCTTTGGGAGTATGTGTTCTACTTAGGGCCCCAGGTCAGTACTAAGGTCGGCCCTAGTCCAAAAAATGGTTTTCTTCTATGTTGTAGAGAAAATTGAGGATAATATTTTTCTCTATTTGTGCTCTATTTTTTTTTTTTTTTTGAAAACTTTTTTACACCGTTTCTTCGGACGGGTTTTTCAATATTGCCCTTTCGGTAATTTCCAATACAATTTAATGTGGAAGTAGGGCCATATTTACTTAAATACGTTCGATTCTTTTCTGTTTGCGGCATCTATTCTGATACTTACGGGTCCCTTCATATGTTTTTGAGGACAAATTCCTGCGTAAATAAAAAAATATTCAAATACCTCATGTAATGTACTGTCAGAGGATGACTCTTACTCAAATAATAGATGAATCAGAATTCAAAAAGTTTAATTATGAAGGTACAACTTTGCTCTGAAATAACATCGCAAACAAACTTGGAATGCGATGATTTTTCATAGCAAATTTTGACCTTCACACTCAAACTTACTCAATTCTGATTCATTTATTATTCGTTTAAGAGCACGTTTTTTAGAAGAGAATCCTGCGTAAAAAAACAAATTTTTCAAAACTATAGCTCATATACTATGAGAGGATGACTCTTACACAAAAAACAGATGAATTATAATTCAAAAAGTTACAAATTTGTTACTCTGGAATAACATCGCAAACGCACTTGGAATGTAATGATTTTTCAGAGAAACTTTCGACCTTCATACTTAAACTTTTTGAATTCTGATTCATCTATTCTGCCGTGCAAATAACAAAAACCTTGCGATGAAAGAGAGAAAAGATTTTATATGGATTTTTTCATACAAAATCTTTTCTCTCTTTCATCTCAATGTTTCTATGATTTACACGGCAGTATTATTCGTATACGAGTCGTCCTCTCATCTCTCATAGTACATGATTTTGATTAATTTGTTATTTACGCAGAATTCTTTTCTACGAAAAACATCGCAAATTTGACAGTTTACATTTTTGCGACGAGCTCTTAAGAGTCATCCTCTCGCATTACATGAGCTCAAATTTTGAATTTTGTGTGTACGCAGGATTCCGTCCTAAAAAAACATCGCAAATTTGCTCATAAAAATATGAATTGTCGATATATTGTGGTTGCAGTCTAAATTTGATATTTTAGTAGTCTCTCAGCACTCTCCCAATTTTATTGCGACGTGCATTGTTTGACAGATAATGAGAATAACTTCTCTTAGCACTCTCTCAATTTTATTTCTCGATACATTTTTTGACAGGTACTGAGATCGAATTGAGAGAACTGCAAACTCCAATTTTCAACTGCGACTACAATAATCGCCTCAATAAAGAAACTAACCAAATTATTTTTACGTTCATCGAAATTCACTGCCGTCGAACACTGAAAAAACATCGCGCAGCCGCCGCCGAGACATTTTACATAGGCGCGATAGCAACAATATGAGTACATCAGAATCTTAAGTCAAAAATTCTCTTGCGCTGGCGTACCTCTATTAATTTTACGGACGTCGAAATGCGCTGCCGCGCCGTCGAGAATAAGCGAAGAATCGCAATGCCGACGCCGAAATTTTTTGACCGGTGCGGTGAGCAGCACTGTCATATGAATATTAGCCACTTTTACGACTGTGAGTTGTTTTTGAAAGAAGAAAGGTATCCTAACGCCGCCGCCGGTTCCTCGATTTTAGAATTGATATGAGATTATCCTGCACTTCTTCACTCTATCTGTAATTGACTTCAGACAATTTATTTACTTTGGAATAAATTGACTTCACGATGACTTTAAAGAGCTCGGTAATTCAAGGTGTAACATGGTCTCCCCCAGATCTATTATAGACTTAGGTACCAGTCTCTTTGCAATTAGTTCTTACCTTTGGTTTAAATTTTATTGAATTATGATTGTAGGATGCAGAAAAATGATTTGAAAAAGGCTCCAGCAACTCATGGCATTCCTTACCGCACCCAAAACCAGTAGCTAAGGATGCAGCTGTTCCTACTGTTAAACGCACTTCACCTGTGATGGTTCACTCTCCAGGTAAAAACATTTTTTTTATTTAAATTAAGGTTTATAAGAGTCGTTGCTCCTACAGCTCGCTGCTGCGCTTCACTCCAAACTCATGTTTACGAACAACGTTTGACTGGCGATGATACAGGCAAATTCTACTAATTTCAATGAAAAAATTTTTGATTTTAAACCGAAATGAAGTTCCTGTAAGCACGATGATTCGTTTGACAAAAAAAAAATAAAATTCATTCCGAGGATAAAAATTAAAACAAAAACTTTTTATTCAAACAAATAAATGTTGTTGAGTTAAACATCTTCTCCAGGCGGTAGTGGCTGCGTAGTACCACCAAACAAATCGGATTCTTCTTCAGCTTCCACCTTAATGTTTTGCGTCGGTATAAGTCCATAATCTGGTACACCGGAAACATCCTAAAAGCTTACAGTCAGTAAAATTGTTCATGAAAAATGTTACACTCAATCGTACGAACCGTAATGAAAAGATCCTGTGACTTGCCCAACAAAATGTCCATTGTTATTTTTGACACAGCTCCGCTTTGGGATTCGATTAAACTATTCGCATGGTCAATCATTGGCTGTCGTAGTTCCGGACACGTGTTCAATGCATCGATTAGTTGAGGTGGTGGCAGAGTCATCAGAACAGGATAGCTGTTCGGTTTCAATCGCTGGCAACATTTTAAAAATCCATCCCAGATGACCTTTTGTCGCCACACTTGCTTGGGTATTAATCGTTGTAACAGATTTGTTATGTAGCCAGCCAGACGAGGATACAGAGTTAAGGACTGAATTACTGTTCTCATCAAAAGTGTAGGTAGTGGTGTCAGATTCACGAGCTGTTGAAGTACAATGGCCAATACATCTTGGGTGTAACAGTCTTTTTCAGCAAGACAAAGGGCCGTTGCTTTCACAACAAATTTAATTTCAACTTTTGTTGCGTCCAACGTATGCAAAGCGACCAAAAGTTCGATGGCAGACATCGGCAGTGTTATGTGCTCGATATCTTTTCCCAATCCCAGAAGTCGTATGAAAACTTCTTTGACGATTGTTGGATTTAGCTTAAGAAGTTTTGGCAAAGCGTTTGTCACTTCCTGTTTGGTTAAGCCATTTATGACGGGAATCAGGAGACGAACATCCGACACTTTGGATTGATACAATTCACGAACTCTTTTCACAAGTTCAGGGTTGGGCATTCGCTTTTCGGTGAGAATGTAGATAATTCTGGTGATTAAAGTCTCTGAACCTTTTGGACACAATTCAATCAACTTGAGTATCTCAGCACTATCGGAACCCATTTTCTTAACTGGCAATTCGATAGCCTTGAGAATAGTTCTCTTCGTCTCTGCAGATGTTCCAACATAAATACCACAAAGGTTGTTAATTAAACTCTCATAGTGTGGCATCAAAGCGAATAAGAGTGACAAACATATCTTCGCTAAAAGTTCATTCCAGACGGGTGTTGGTTCTGGACGACCGTAGTCTACGCTGAACATTTGTTCCGGTGGTGAGGGTTTCTCCAAATAACTTAACCACATCAGAGCGTAGTCTTCAATTTTATTCATCATCACTTTGTGCTCGGCGTACAAACATAAAATATTTTCGATAGCTTTTTCTCGAATGGTCGAATTGTCGTGAACAGCGTACTTGAGAAGAATCTGTAAGAACTTTTGCTTCTTCGGTGGCCGGTGAACAGCAAGATCTCTCACCAAATCCATAGCACAGTCGGAAAATTCTGTTAGTTCACACATCATCACTAAATGATCGACGGATCCATCCGATAAAATCGGAGCTTCCAAGTAAATTCTTCGCAAAATATCTTCTTTATTCACTTCAATGTCTGTAGACTCAGTCACTCCTACAATCAGTTCATTTAGCAGTTTGTTGTAAGCAAAGTCTGGCTTCTGTTCGGTTTTGATGTATGAGTGTCTGGTAAAACCTTGGAACAGACTGTACTCTTCGAACAACCATGAGAATGCCAAATCAATTCGACTCTTGAGATCTTTCATTATGAATTCAATAATAGTTTCTCGTACACTGCCAGTAAATGTTGCAGCCATGACCGTTAAAATCTTTCGCCGTTTCACCGACACACCGCTAAAAATACTTGCCCGTTCGGCGCGTAATATTCTTGAAACAGCATCGAGCAAAAATTTTTCCTTAACAGCACGGGACATCGGTTTCGTAACCTCTTGCAATTTCAACGATTTTGCGCGTTGCTTCATTATTGGTATCATAGCTTGTTCACCCTTCAATCGTTCCATGTTCTCACGAAGCTTCTTTGTTGCTTCCTCCCGTCTAGCGTCGATGTCTTCCATCGATTTTTCATTTGTCAAATCCAGCATCTCGTCATCGATATCGAAATCATCCTTTCGCATACCGAGAATGATGTTTTTTTCTTCTTCCAATGTAACTTTCACCTTCATCGGTGGATCTCTGGAAATTGCCGATGCACCTGGGCCAATTCGTTTCTCTGTCATCATAACAGACAATCCTTCAGCTATTTTTTGAACAACTTGCGTTACATTTAGACCCATAATTGGTTTGTACGTTCTACCAAATGATTCAGGCATTTCATTCGGTAAATTTTTCATAGCTACCATTACAAGGTCAACGATGACTTCATTTCTCTGCATCGCTTCTGTAATAAATGCCTCATTCATCCGGTTCGAACGGATTTTCTGCTCTTCCACCTCATCATAATCGATTTCCATTTGTCGTCTCACTGGAACTCTGTCCTTTTCCATTTTAATCCGTTTTGCCGCTGCTGCTGTGGCGTTTTCAAGTGCTCGCTTCGCTCTTTTCTGCTGCTCTTGTTTATTCATTTTCGGTAAGGATTTGGAAATTTCTTGATTACTTGCACCCAAATCGATCAACATGGCAATGATCGTCTGTTGCATTTCGTATGCCGCATGTTGTTTCAATATGTTGATCAACTGCATTTTCAGATGTTTGCGCACGGAACTAACTTGCGAATCCGTCAGTGTAGGTGGGAGGTTAGCAAGTAAATTTTTCAAAGCATCAACGACAACATTCATCAAAATTGGACGCATTTTAGCAATTGTACATAACGAACCGGTGCAAGCAATCAAGTTGACCGATGAGATGTGAGAAGCTGCATGGAATTTCAACAAACTATCGAAAATATTGCGAGCTTCGTCCTCCAATTTGCGACGACGGGCTATTTTCAACGTTAACGGAATATCGTCCAAAGAAAAATCGTTTCCCCGTTTCATGCTGTCCTCTTCGTGATGCGTTTGAAGTATCACAATACCTTCGAGGAACTTTATTGCGTTCGTTCGAATACCATCGTTGTCATGATCAATCATATCAACGATTTCAGCCTGAAATCATGTCATATTTGAGTCTGCAGATTGGATTTTTGTGAAAAACTGTGTATACCTTCATGTGGCATAACGTATTCCAACTACTTTCCGTGGCATCGGATATGTCAGCTAGGGTGACCAACCAAATCAATGTATTTTTGTAAATAGCCGCACACGCTTGAATAACTCGTTTGATAACTTGAGGTGAAATGTCACGCAGAAGACCGGCCAATACATTTATCGTGCGTGGTATGAAATCGATATGCAATTTGCTGAAATATTGACAGTTATTTATCAGAAGACATTCGGGAGGTGCGAAAATCAATTCGAATTTGCAAAGGAAAATGCATACCTAATTTCCTCTATGAAACCAACGACACATTTCCGGACATCTTGTGACACATCATGGGAGAAACTGAGAAGATTATCAATAAACTCGTCCAACAGATCTGAATGGGAGTGCAGAAGTACTTCCTGAATCTGTGTTATTGCCTCACATTTTTGTTGTGAATTCGCTGAGCCATCAGAGCATTTATTTACCCATTCGATGATCTATTTTTAGACAGATTGGTAAATACATACGACTTATGAAATTATTGGTTCATGATGTTATTACCTTATTCCGAGCTGTAACTGTTTTCTCATCAGTAAATAGTGATGATGTCTCCACAGAGATGGGTTTTCTTGCAAATAGACTTGCCATAACAATATTTTTATCATTAGATTCTCCTAATATCAAATACACGAAAACGCATAAATGCCGCTGGATTTACGACTGACATTTGTTTGACGTTTCGCAAGTGTTATGCTCACATACAAAAGGCGGCATTGCACACTTCTACACATACCTGCCGTGCAAAAAGTATAAAAACATCGAGCGGTTATCCACTGGTCAAAAATGTGTACACAAAATTCCAATTCCATAAAAAAATTCCACAAAAATTCGAAGAAATTCCAAAAATTCTATCGAAATTCAAAAAATTCCAACGAAATCAAAAAAAAAAAAACGAATGCAAAATAATAGAAAATTTAATTTTTTCTCCACTCAAAGTCTTGGGCGTGAGATGAAACAATTAGTTTCTACACGTTTTAGAAACCAAGTGGGAGAATTTTTATTTGAAATTTCCTTAAAGCGCGCTTTTCCAGCTATTTGGTTACATTAGTTATTTGGATTACGAGGGATGAAAGTATGAAAATTTAACCCTGTTGCGAGAATTGCATTTATGCGTCAGCATTTGTACAAAATATAGTTTTTAAGCACAAAATTTAAGATTGCATCACAGTACGTAGAAAAATTATTCCATTTTGTCGCCTCCTCTGAAGGTACCCATGACCGCTGCCGCATTTCTTCGTTGAATGGCCAAACTTATTCTCTGTTTAGACCCGTACGAAGAACGAAGTTCTTCGAAAATGGGTCTATTGCGTTTACCACGACGTTTGTAACCAGTCGAATTTCGACCCGGGAGTAGGGGGAACACCGATCATGGTCCTTAGATGACGAATCAACAATAAAAAAAATGTCCGTCCGTCAACACGATAAAACGAGTAAAACTCAACCGATTTTCAAAAACTTTTTTTGCCTGAAAGGTAATCGAAAAATCTGGGCACTGTCCGCCCAAGTGCCGCCGAACTAGGGCCGTTTAAGTGGTTTTTGGTCTTTTGTTCATAACTCGAGTAAACATTTTCCGATTTTCATAAATTTGTTTTGCTTGAAAGATCTGGGGATAGCCGACAATTTATGGAAGAAACTTTTTTGGATTTGAGTCCTTTGACTTAGCTAGGGCACTAAAAACGATTCTATGCTAGGGCCATACGTGTTTTTTGTACATAACTCGAGTATATCTTTTCCGATTGACATAAACTTTTTTTTGTTTGAAAGATCTGGGCATGACCGACAATTTGTAGAAGAAACTTTTTTGATTTTGAGCCCTTGGACTTAGCTAGGGCTCTAAAAACGAGTCTCTGCTAGGGCCCTACATGTTTTTTGTACATAAAACTCGAGTATAAAACTCTTCCGATTTTCAAAAAAAAATTATAATCGGTAGGTCTAGTAATGTCTCACATTTTATGGAAGAAAGTTTTTTGATAAGATGCCCTTGGACTCAGCCAGGATTCTGAAACTAGGCCCAACGTGTTTTTGTTTACATAAATCGGGCAAATCCTAACCGATTTTGTTGTTTCTTTTTCCATTTGAGAGGTAACCCTGTACCGAATTATATTCTTGAACAAATTTGTGCCTGTGCTTGAGGTTCAAGTGGGCCTCTGGTCGGTCCTAAGGTCGGTCCTAGCCAAAAAAACATTTTTTTGTCATATTGTAGAGCAGATTGAGGGAAACATCAATCTGTCTATGGAAGTATGTGTCAGAGCCATTTCCTTATGGCCCTAGGTCGGTCCTAAAGTCGGCCCTTAACAAAAAAATTGTTTTTTGCTATGTTGTAGAGAAAATTGAGGCGAACATTTTTGTCTATTTGGAGATCAATTTTGTGCTTTCGAGAGGGTTCTTTTACACCGTCTCTTCGGACGGGTTTTTCAATATTGTCTTCTCGGCAATTTCCAATACAATTTAATGTGCACGTAATTTCATATACCTTAAGAGTTAAGGCCATATTTACTTAAATACTTTCGAGTCTCTTCGCACATCAACTCTGTTTGCCGCATCTCTTCTGATACGTACGGGTACCTTCATATGTTTTAGGAATGATTTTGAGAGAGGTAATGATCATTTTGCTAAGAATGTCGAAAAAATTTATGGCCTTTTCCCCCCAAGGACCCAGTGTTTCGACGGCAATTGGGACGAAGTAATAATTTTGATTTGTTAGTGACTCATATTTTTTTTACCTTCCTCTGGGCTTTGTCATCAGCTGCTCTACCCGCTAGTCTCGTGTTAAAATGAATGTTGCTCGGGGCTACCGTATCCGTGCAAGTGACTTCCGTGGCTTCCCGGATCAAGGTACATCCTTTAGACCAAGGAATCAATGTCATTTCTTCCACTCTTTTCCCATCTTCTCTGGATAGCCCCGGGGGTTCTAATTTGAAAGGTATTCCGGCTGATGATAAACCTCGACTGATGATGTTATTCAGTTCAGCATGGCGCGCATAACGGCCTGCACTCTTCTTGCATTTCAGACCGTGATAACCTTTTTATCCACATGAGAACCACATATGCATGTATGGGGACAGCAGATGTCTATTTCCAGTCGTAGACCCATTATTATGCGGAAAGCGTTGTTTTCTAACAATGTCTCAATCGATTTAGACGGAAGGGCGTGTATCCAAACTCGCGATTCTGGCCTTTGGACTGCCAAGAATCGCACAGGTTGAATTTTTAGACTTCATTCCTTGTAATTCAATTAATTTTTCATTACGAGAACAACGAAAATTGTAATTTCCCGAAGTCAAAACATAAAAACAACAATAAACGATCAAAGTACACTAACTGCCTTGAGCATCGCGTATTGTGTATTTCGATTTTCGCATTGCGTATTTTTACTTTCGCATTATCTAAGTTGACTTACGAGTTATGTAGCTAAATTGACAACACATAAGTTGAATTTTCTTATTTTCGGTTCTCAAATTTTCGTTGTTGAAATAATGCAACTTATGTGTTGTCAACTTATCTACATAACACAAAAATCAACTTAGATGATGCGAAAGTAAAAATACGCAATGCGAAAATCGAAATACACAATACGAAAGTCGACGTAACACGATGGAAAATCAATTAGTGTACTTTGATCGCACATTGTCGTTTTTATGTTTTGACTGCGGGAAATTAAAATTTTCCTTGTTCTCGTAATGAGATGACGTATGAAAATTAAACCTGTTTTCTTTCTCGATATCAAATAGAAAATCTTCAGTCAGGAAAATTTTTTGATAATTTTTGAAAACCAGTTTTAATGAAAATTTTTGGAAAATTTTTAGAATTATGAATTTTCCAAAAATAGGCCCTGCACTGCACTACACCTCGGTGCACCTCACTACACCTTACTGGACATCACTGCCTTTCACTGTAGTTCACTACATCTTACTGCACCTAATTCACTTTAGTGCACCTGATTGCATTTTGGTGCAGCAGATTGCACCTTAGTATATCTGACTTCACTTCGGTGCACCTCACTGCACCTTGGTGCAGCTCGCTACAATATGAGCAGTGCTCTGAGCAAGGGCCACGGTTGGTGACAATCCTTTGTTTTAATATGCAAAAGTTACACTCAACGTGAAGTTAGCTGCAGTTGCCACCGAAGCTAACTTCATTGCAAACAAAATCAACCAATGACCAAAAAATAAACATTTGAAGTGTTGCAGAGGACGTGGATGAAAAAACTTTTACCTATCAAACTGAGTCCAAGTCCTCACTTAATGCCTCCAGGTCGATTAGGGTCAGCCGGGGACCAAAACATTAATGTTTAAAATGTTGTAGCAGAGGAGCAATTAATAAAGATTTTAATATTAACTTTAAATTAGCTCAAAATGATCTTAACTCATTATGTAATAATTTTGAATTGAATAAATTAACTCTGAACGCAACAAAAACAAAATTTATTAATATTCACACTCTCCAGACCACTCAGACCACTACACCACTACTTCATTTTTTACATACCATTCCGACAAATCTGAAAACCGATCATGATAAGTATCAGAAATGATACCTGTATCTTCTTTTATCACTATGTTTCATTTTTGACCTCATACAAGAATTACTCGGTTTTGCTAAAAGTTTTCTTATTTATGCCTCTTTGTTGGCGGCTCATTTGAATATATTTTGCGACTTCAGCGCAACTAACGCTCGGAGCAGGATCTTTTAATGTTTGACACTTCGTGCACTTACGTTTCGATTGAAAAATTGTGTAAAATTGAGACATTTTGTTGTCTTTCTCATTTATTACAAATTATTACCATTAAAAAATAAGCAAATAAACTGGTCACTTAAGAGAAATGAATCGAAATTTTCGTCCTTCCAAAGGAAACGCAGCGAAAAGACGCAAAGCGGGGGGTAAACATGATGTCCAATTCGCTGCTCATGGAAGCAGACCCCCGATAACATTTGAGGTAATTATTGACGTGCTCTATGAAACTTGAATATTTAATTAGTCGTGCAGGTTAAATCGAGAATCAGTAATTCAATCAGTAGATTTGATGCAGAATGTTTAATAGTCGTCAACAACCTGAAATGTGTTTCCTATAAATGTTGTGGTGAAATCTGTTATTTTTTGTGAAAATGTTAGCATAAGGAGTGGACAGACCTGACAGCCGCCGAAAAAATCGCAGCATCGTTCAGCAGGCCGAACGTTTCACATCGGCTGCCTGATGCCGACTATAAAGTAGAGTAAAATCAATGAAATTTGTAAGTTTAAAGTACGCGTAGATGCGATAATGCAATAATGCGATATATCCTGAATAACCGAAGGTGTTAACTTACATAATGAGCAATGACATAGCCTACATCGTTTCCACTCATAAATGCTCAGTAGTTACAGAATAATAGTTGTAAAAATAGAAAACTCCACTTAGTCACAACATTAGCTTTCCGGTCCATCTTTTCTTATGACTTTAATTTTTATTGATTTTCATTAGTAAGAACAACGAAGTCAGTCGCATTGCCCATATCGATAACTAACGAAAACAGAAATAGTGACTAATATGCATGAGAATATTGATTATTATCGATATTCATCGATAATTCGATGATCATCCATAATTCGATAATCGTCGATAATTTGATGATTCAGTAACCACCAATAATTCGGTAATCATCTATGGTTCGATAATTATCGATAGTTTGATAATTCGCTAATCACCAATAATTCGGTAATTATCGATAGTTCGATAATAATCGATATTTCGATAATTATCGATAGTTTGATAATCGTCGATAATCCGAAAAAATCCGATAATCATTGATAATTCGATAATTATTGGTAATTTTATAATTATCGATAATCGAATTGATAATTCAATAATCATCAATAATTTAATAACCATTCATAATTCGAAAATCATCGGTAATTCGAAATCATCGATAATTCCATAATCATACGTAATTAGGTGATCATCGATAATTACGTAATCATTGATAATTCGATAATGATCGATAATTCGGTCTATTATCCACAAAAATGTTGATAAAAACTGAGGAGGAAGTTATTGAAGATCAGTTTTATGATAGCCCATCTGCAATAGATGTGGCAAATAGATTCGAACGTATCTAAGTAAATATTGCCCTACGTCCACATTAAATTGTATTGGAAATTGCCGATAGGGTAATATTGAAAACCCCGGCCGAAGCAACGGCGCTAATAATAATAATAACCCGCCGTTACAGCCCGTCCAGGTCAGAGGCTAGATCATTTTATTTATTAGTTCCAAATTTTTTTTGTGAGTCTTTCCTCACATGGATTCTCTTAGAGATCCTTTCGTTACCGACGTTTTTACTGTGTCAGTAGTAAATTGTACACCAACCTAGTACCATCTATGATGTACTAGGGCGCATCGGCGCTAAAACCCTCTCCATAGGCTTAAAATAAAAAAAAGTGGAAAAAAATTTGAAAAAAAACATGCACTAGGCCCGATCTTAGAACCGCCCTGGAGCACTTAGGAGGGGCTTCTGATCCATACTTCCATGTTCACTTTTTTTTCTCCCAAACACTGCACAAAAAAAACCTCATCATTATAGAAATATTCACGAAAAAGCACCAAATATCGTGTACGGTCGCGTAGCGTGAGTTGGTCACACACTGAAGACTCTACAGCACGAACCACTAAACATATTTTCACTAAATTAATTTTCGTTGATTTACTGTGGTCCACATCTTTCATACAAAACGTTGAAAAGCGATTTCCGTTCTAATTTCGCTGAGATATAAGTGAAAAAGTTCCACCAACCTTCAAAAAACCACGTTTTTTACAACTTTTTCCACCGTAACTTCGAAAGTTTTCAACCGATTTTGCCCAAATTCTATCAAGATGCGTCTGTAGTGCCCTAGCTAACTCCAAGGGCTCAAATCCAAAAAAAGTTTCTTCCATAAATTGTCGGTCATGCCCTGATCTTTCAAACAAAAAAAATTATAAAAATCGGAATAGATTTACTCGAGTTTTGTACGAAAAACACGTACGGCCCTAACAAAGACTCGTTTGTAGTTCCCTAGCTAACTCCAAGGGCTCAAATCCAAAACAGTTTCTTCTACAAAATATCGGCCCATATAAGCGCTAAATTGAAGTAGCTTGAAAGCTTATATGTGACTATTGTTCACAAGACGTGTACACGATGGTGTACGAGATTCAGACGACAAATGCGGAGACCTTCAATTTCGATTTCAGTTTGGTTTATCACCTCCTGTAGATGGGATCTTCGGTCCCGAAAACGTTCGAGGTAATTAATATTTTGAATCGTCATAGTCAAGGTTGTGCTCGCTAGTCATTTTTTTTAGCGACGCTAACGCTAAGGCTAGTTTCAAAAAATACTAGCGTCGCTAACTGATTCGCTAGTCAAAAAAAAAAACTAAAGCGCTACTAGCGGTCGCTAATTTTTCGCTAATAATCCAAAATCTGGAATAGAAAAAACACCAAAAATTTTTGAAAAACTGGCATTCGGTCGAAATGATGATGTGATGAACAGCTCCAGATTTTAGCGAATCCATTAGCGATTAGCGAAAAATATTCGCTAATCGGATTTTAGCGAGCGCTAATCGCTACTAGCGAGCAGTCTTGAATTTCAGCGTCGCTATTAGCGGCGCTAGTAGCGACGCTAGTGTTTAGCGACGCTAGTAGCGACGCTAGTGTTTAGCGACGCTAACCCAACCATGGTCATAGTATATGTTTGTCCAGTGAAAACGCGTATAAATATATTTCTGTGTTGATTTATGTGGAACAATAAGGCGGAAACCTACCCCAAAAATTATGTAAAAAATGTTTCTTCCATGCCCCCAGGCCTTTCAAATTAAAAAAAAAAAACAAAAACCACTTAAACGGCCCTAGCTCAGGGGCCCTTGGACCGATATTGCCCAGATGCAATTCCATAAAAGTTTTTTCGGGTACCTTTCAGGAAAAAAAGTTTTTGAAAATCGGTTAAGTTTTACTCAAGTTATCGCGGTGACAGACGGACGGACGGACGACGTTTTTATTGCTGATCGAAGCTCCCCCCCCCTACTCCCTGCTCGAAATTGGGGTGGTTACAAACGTCGTGGTAATAATAATAATCCCAATGGCCCTGATAAGTCGGGAGCAGCACTGTTAAGTGTCTGGTTCGACTGCCGGGGTGTTACACTGACTAACTGCCAGGTGCCAGCTAGTGTGGATTAACCACGCTATGGACCACATCCTTAACGAGTATTCCAAACCGCGCCTTCGATTGAAGGATTATTTCTTTTCCGATTTTGTCGTGCGCTAGTACATCTGGCAACACCTAAGCGAGCATCGAACAGAGTCGAATCACAACCCTAACGGTATGGAATTTGTTATTTTTTTTTACGTTTACACGCACCTTAACGTAGCAGCTGGATAAGAACCTGCTTGTTTCGTACACAGTGCATCGAATATGGGTGACGTCATACTTCGTTGTGTACAAATCGTTGCGATGTTGCTACCCCAACTACCCATTTATGAAGCTTGGGTGAGCTTAGGAACGTTACTTTCATGATAAGCGTTGAAGAAAAATCCTATACAGAATTCGTCCACGACGGGGTTTGAACCTGGGTATTCTTGGTGGAAAGCCAGTATGTAACCACTGAGCTAACCCGTCGTGGTAAAAGCATAAGACACCTTGTCAAAGAACTTCGCACTATTTAGCACAAAAAAAATTGTCTCACTGAGCGAAAATGGATAAGAATCTTAGCTAGATAGAGCCACACCAAGTGTAGACAGCGAAACTATTTACGAGAAAATCTTAAATGGCTACCTTCATCACGATTTTACTATGAAATCTTCACAGTTGAATCAAAGATTCAGTTTTAGTTTAATGAATGGTTTCATGATTGATCGAAAAACTTCTATTTGTGTCCAGCTGACCAAGACTTCAGCAATCATTTTTCGTCGATTAACTTTCGGCGGCTGTCAGGTCTGGCAAAGAATGGTTCGCCCAATTATGATAGCGAGTGAAACATTAAAGGATACGATAATTACGGTTTTTACGACTATTTTCAATCAGAAGCGTTTGCTAAATTCTGGTAATTATCCATATTTGTTATCAAGGAAAATGCAAAGCGTTGGTGTGTATGACATGGTACTTGCTTCAACAAAGATTGACAGCAGACCTTAGCGTAGTTTATTTTTGTATTGAAATTTTTATTGTGTTGGTTTGTAAAACACACGAACCTTTGTATACTTAACCAATATTTTATGTTTAAAGCCAATGCACAACACAGATCATGGACATCTTCAAGAATTGGATATAAATCCATTTAGCCATTTAGCATCGGAAATCGGAATGGATCGGCCGTCTGCTAATCCATTTGACAAAGGTGTTATGCCATCCTTTGATGATCGTGCCATTGACGAAGATTACCGCAATGAATTTGGTAACAAATGTGGGGAAATGAGAGACAAACCACCACCCCGCCCAAAACGTCAACAGCCTATGGCGTTTGCACCTCTACCGCATGCTGTCAATATTAATGCTGTAGCTGACCGTCCCGGCAAAAAAGTTGCATCAACAACGACGCCTATGCCAGCACCGGTGCGTGTATCTACCGTAACAACAAATGTTCCGGTTGTGAGCGAAGAGTTGGACTTAGATGACATCGCTCCGAAATTGCCAGTCGTTAAACCTTCAATTAATTTGAAACCACAAATTAACATTCGAAGTCAAAATATTAGCGCAGTTGAAGTGGATGACAAACCGTTCGTTAATGTTTCTCTTAATAAACCAATCACCGTACCAGTTGTAGCGCAACCTCTAATCCAGAAAGCTTCAACCAAAGTCTTACCCCAGCGAAAACCAGCGAAACCAGTTGTTGACTATTTTGGAACATCGTCAGTGGACCAAGAAGCAGATCAAAAGCAAGAATATTTTCGAGAGTCAGAACTTGAGGCCAACAGATTATTGTTTGGTGTTGAAGAACTCTCAAGACCACTCACCAATGGAGAGATTTCGAAGCGTAAAAAGTTGATTTTAAAATTGGTGGATCAGAAACTCAAACTGAAACTAAATGCGTTAATGAGTCAAATAGGTGAACGTGTAAAACCAAAAAGTGTGGATTCTAACGACGAGCGTGGTGACAACTTTGCCGATCAACTGGAAAATTTGGTACCGGACTCAATACCAGACAATGTTAACACAGAACTCACACAAAATTGGGTAGCGTATCCGTCTGAAGAGAAGGAGCAAATTTGGAACAATCCTGCACCTGTCCAAACAGAGAACCGTTTACAAGACAATTGGGAAGGACATCCACCAATGTATCCGCATATGAATCCTGGCTGGATGGAACCTCAAATGAATCCTTTCCCTCCTGGTGTCGATCCGATGCACATGGCTCGTTTTCCTAGAATGCCACCCATGCGACCGGAATGGAATCCAAATTTATGGCAACCTCATCCTGCCATGAGACCGCAACCGCCACACTGGCAGCACCCAAGGCCCGATTGGAACATGCCCGTTAAACCCATGAATCCTCATTTGATGCAACCGAACATAAATTTGCTGTATCCATCGGAAAAACAGTATTTACCAACCAACGTAGCTCCATTTGGTGTACCTCCGGGTCGAGGCATGGAATTGGCGAATCCATTAGCTGAAGCAGAGTTAGCGTTGAAAGAAAAGGAGTTTCTTGAGCGAATGGGTACGAAGCGTTCGAATTCCGATTCGAAGCGAAGCAGATCACCGAAGCAGAGACGGCGTTCACCATTCAGAAGCAGTCAGTCTGAACGAGAAAGAAGGAAACGTAGCTCTCGAGAACGATTGTCTGAAAAAAATGTTCATCGAGAAACCGTTTCGCCTTCTCGATTGTCAAGCGATTTCTTAAATGTGCTGAGTCATTCAAGTGATACTTGTCATGATATAATGCTTAACGAAATTGGTGAACCAATGTGTCCATCATGGTCAAGATCGGCTTCGGTAGAATCTCGTTCTGAAGACTTACGTGTTAGGTTATTGCTACGAAGCAACAGGCACCGCAGTCGTTCACCGATAGATTTACGAAATAAGTTGACCGATCGCAACGATGACTTGCGCAATCAACTAGAGGAACGATCACGTCGCAGACGAAACCGATCAAGTTCGCGGGATAGATCAAGCAAACGCTCCACTAAATTGGATTCCGATGTCGATTCAGAATGGATAAAATTCAATAATATTGTCGGAATGTTGATGAACATCGGAAGGGATGCCGATATAACGAGTGAAGAAATGGCAGAGAAAAAGGAGATCATGCAATTATTGTTGGAGAATCCTGACCTCTTGGAGTTGGACGAAAAGTTTGTTTATAAATTCGGCAAAGGTCGCTTAACATTGGCGGTTAAGGAAGCGGAAACCATTTTGTATCCGAACGGGGTACCGGACGAACGCGTGGCTTCGTTAATTTCGAAGAAAATCGCGTCTTTATCGACTGAAAAGAAGCGAATCGTTGATAAGGACACGGTTCCGATCGAATGGATAAAATTAGGCAACGTTATTGACCAAGTCTTGCATTTAACGATAGCTGAACGAAAGAAGATGTCTGATAGGCAGATGATTGAAAGAGAAGAGCTTCTGTTAAAAGTATCAGATGATCCAAAGACGCTCTTGCTGCTGGGAACGAAATATGGCCATCGAAATGTTGAATGGGCCTGTAAACATGCCACAAAAATTCTGTTTCACAGTGATGGTGTTAGAGATAGACGAGTTGATGAGGCGATTACAAAAGAAAGAACAAAAGCTTTGGAACGTATTCGAAAGTTGAAACAGTCGGATAGTCGAAGCTCATGCGAAGGAGATACCAGATCCAAATCAATCGAATGGAATCAATTGAGTACGCTAGTAACGAATCTGGTTAAAAGTACATTAGAAAAATTCGAGAAAATGTCGCGCGAAGATCTTCGTCGAAGAGACGATCTGTTGGTGCAAATGTCCAGGGATCCAGAAGCAATCCGATCAAACACCAAATTCACGGATAACGTTGACAAGGCTGTATTGGATGATGTCATTGAAAAGTGCAAGAAAATCATAGCCGCAGTCAAATCGAGCAGTGACAAAGCAGTCGAGCGTGAATTCGAACGCCATCGAACATTGTTGATAAATGCTTTACAACCTAGAGCTTCAAACAACAACATCCGCGATCAAATTCTCTCACGAATTACTCCGATATTCGGAAAGAAACAAGGGAAATGGACGGCTGAAGAGAAGAAAGAACGAGAAGAACTAACCGATGCAGTGCTACGAGATCCTGAATCGTTAAAAACAAATGAAAAAGTTTTGGAAAGAATTGGTGATGACAAATTGGTTGTCGATGAGATCATAGCTGACGTAAAACAAATCCTAATGCAACTCGACCCTTCGAAATCAAGAGGCCCGAAAAAGTTTCACATTTCATCGTCAAAAATTTTGGACATTCCGTTCGTTGTCAAAATCGAGGACGCATCCGATCAACTAAACGATACGACCAAAACACTCTTGCTCAAAGCTCTGCGGGACATGGTCACTGAAATAGAGCATCCACCCAAACCGAAGCTTTTGCAACAGAGATTCATCGACAAGCGTGTAGAAGTCGTGTGTGCGAATTTGCTTACGTTCGAATGGCTTAAACGAGCAATAGTATCTGATTTCAAGGACAAATGGGCTGGTGCTGACCTCAAAATCGAACGCGTACCCATCAAAAAAAAGATACATCGCAATCAATTGAAGTCGGTTGTGGCAGTTTTTAAAGACCATCGAGCAACAATGCCGTTTGATAACATTGTCAGAGAAATCAGGAACGAAAACAAAAAATTGTTTCCGGAACGATGGGAATTGCTGGATGGTCGTGGTGAAAATGGCGATTATAAGAAGAAAACCATTGGCATTGACATTGAATCATTGGCAGCCTTGGAACAAATGAATCGATTCGCTCGTTTTGGACGTTCTTTGATTTACTTCGACATTCCTTACATGGGAGATGATGTACCGAATTTCGAAGCAACTTGCCAATAGTTTTTAGTATAGAAATTTGCTTTTTCTGTAATAAATAAAATTATTATACAAAATATTTATTTGTTTTTTTTTTTTATCTCATTATTTCCAGCCAATTTTGCCCAGGACAAAAATTCATTCAACTCACCCAAATGGAAGTATCCGATACCAGATGGAGGTGTATGGATTTACTGTCTATAAGGACGCACCAAATTGCTCGATTTTGTCCATCGGAAATTTTTTTCCTCTCATTCATTTCTCATCTCATTTTCTCTCAATCAAATTGTGTATTATTATCGTTCGGTTGCGTGGCTTCGCGCCGTGGTGAGAGCGCTTTCGTGTGTTCATCGGCTTCTCTTTTCAAATATTTAACAAACAGAAGGAAATGAAAAAATGAAGAAAATGTTTCACCTACTGCATTGATTTGCATGTTTCGCGTTCTATTGAAATTTTTTCTTCAGTTCGGTAAGTAAATTGATTTCCAAATCATTTTTTTTTATTTGATCCAGAATGTATGAACTTTTGGGACTTTGATTTTATGGCATATGTCGAAAAACGGTCATAAATCACACGAAATTCGAATCGAAACACAGTGTTCCATTAGATTGCTTACAGTAAATCCATACGGAATACTGTACTGCCTTTCGAATTCGTGTGTAATTTGCGACCAAAAGAAGAAACTATTCGTAACTCAATAGAGCGCTGCAATGAAAATTCATATTTTTGTTACAGCACTAGTGCTTAATAACAATGATAAAATTGCTTCGTTTATCGAAATATGTTGTACATACTCAACTTATGCGTAAGGCCTTTCTAACTTCGTATGACTCTAGAACTGACCTCCGGTTAGCGCTGAAAAAGCCTTTTCTGCATAAGAGAGTATATTGGTGTATGTATTCCCATTGCTAGCGTAGCGAAAGCTTACTTTCGTTGCATGTGTACCAACAAACTCACGCACATTCAGAAAAATATGTTTCAAAGTAGCCCAAATGCACACGCGATGTGTACTTTCTTCATGCTGCCAAATAAGACATCTTGTGTGTATTGGGCTATGTTAAAGTGCAAGTCTTTCGCATGCATTTCATTATTTTGACGTATGCCATAAAACAAAAAGTCCTCAGAATGACGAGTCAGATCTATGTATGAAAAATATAAAAAAAATATTTGGTTGCTTAATTGCATACGATCTTTTCTTTGTTATTTTGAAGTCGAATTACCAACGATTTCACTGTCCTGTCAAAAAATGCTGCATAGTGCTAGTGCTAAGATTGTCAGTGAATCGTCAGTGTTGGTGTTGACCTTTAAGTACAAAAAATCTTGCTCAACTAACCTATAAAAATCGTGTTTGTGGCACAAATTCCTTGCCGAACTAATTTACTAAAACCACCAAGCCTTCACCTTTTGAATCATTCTACCGAAAAAAGTCATTTTTTGCCGTTCTGAGACAAAATTATTTCCGTGAAGAAAAACTTTACCGCACTAAGACGTTGTTATGCATCTCAATGTCGAATTTTTTTTCGCACGTAAATAGCTATTGGCGTGATTAGTGCGACAAAAGTTTCTGTCAATACAAAGTATACCGAATTTAGTGCGAAAATTGTCAATCAGTTCATGTACCACACAGTGACGTGACAATCTTTTGTTTTGCAGTAAGTGTTAAGTAATATATTCAACGTCAAGATAGCTAGTGGCTAACTTCATTGCGAAGAAATCAGCTGATTTTTGAACTATCAATGAACGCAACTGATTTTGGTAAATTGATAAATTTATTAATGAAATCAGCTGATTTTGTTTGCAATGAAGTTAGCTTCGGTCTGCAACTAACTTCACGTCAGGGGAGTGACAGTCTTTTATTTTGATCTTTGCAAGTAATACTCAACGTGAAACTAGCTGCAGTAGCGACCGCAATTAAATTCATTGTAAACAAAATCAGCTTACTTCATTCATGAATTCACCAAAATCAGCTGAATTCATTGAAATGTGCTAAAATCAGCTGATTTTCTCTAAATGAAGTTAGCTGAGGTCGCAATTTCAGCTAACTTCACGTTGAATATTACTTGGAAAGATCAAAACAAAGGACTGTCACGCCCGTGCTTCACGTCGAGTATTACTTGTAAAGGTCAAGACGAAAAATGACACGCCCCTGGTATACCTCGTCATTAAACTTGTTATACCGTACTTTGACAGAAGCGTCAATTTTTCCGTTGCTGCGACAATCACTCCCCAGAAGTCTTTTCGTATAAGTTAGAATCAATGTCTTTCATAACAAATAACCTTTGAATTGCTTCGTTGAAAGCTGTTTTTGTGTCAATTGATTGCAAAAAAAGTTGATACACGTAACTTTAATCCCAAGAAATAAAGCAGTGCCGCGTCCGCCGTAGTAAATGGCGATTCGAACGGTTATATTATTCATAGATGTCACTTTATTCGTTGCGAAAATTCAGACATAAAGCACGATATGTATTTTTGCAACTCGCTGCATGATAATCAGCACTTCCTTTGTAAATAAAATGCTATCGCTAATGAATTTAATTAATTTAAAACCTCAGAAATCAAATAGAAAGTTTAAAGATGCTTACATTTAGACCGACATGTTATCCGCTCTACTTTCAGAAACTCTGTGTCGTCTGTTGTTTTTCCAAAACAAGCTCTACAAAGCGATTTAGAAACTTTCTAACATTTCCCAACTACGCTACCTAAATCAAGCACGTAGTCGAGAGTAGTCATTATAAAACATAGGGGCCGTACGTAAAGGATGTCACGCCGAAATCGGCCTTTTTCGTAAAACCTCCCTCACCTCCCTGTCATGACCACCCTACATCCTCCGTTAGAGAATATTGAAGAAAAATTTTTAACAACGTACATTCTTTTAATATACACTCAAATCTCACGAAGTCTTAGCACTGGTCAGGTTGGCCAGGTTCATACGAAGAAAATTTTTTAACGAACTTGGGTTGTTCTGTTCCACCCAGCTGAGTCTATTCGTCATTCGCCTCAAAAACTTGCCTAAAAAATTTCGCCTGCGGCGCAAAGCGTTATTTATTATCTAACAAATTCTATGTAAGACGACGTTATAGCACTTTTAACATTTTTACTCTCCACCCACTGTTTATCAGATAGAAACATTGGCAAAAAACATCTCGCTTATGCCACAGAAATCAATGTTTCGGGCCGGTCCAGAGCCGTTTGGTAGCCAGTTCGGCCCTGTTTTGGTTATGTAGTGGGACTTTGCGCCATAACACGCGAAAGAGTGCAGCTACAGTAAAACTTCTCAAGGAGGTCACTGTGGTCAAATTTCATAAAATCAATTTATAATAGCTTTTTGTAAATGAAGGTATTCCGTCGGGTTTTTCTTGAAGCCATTATGAAAAATCTGTAATGTCATTCACCACATTTTACTGTCGCAAACAATTGTTTGTTATAGAGAAGTTTTACTGTAGTATTATTGTATAGCGTTACGTCACGCAGCGATCAAACCTCCTCCCCCGCCCCATCGGCGTGACACTGTTTATGAACGGCCCTTTATGCGACGGTTGGGAAGAAATTTTTTAAATGTGTTTAGGGTTACAAAGAGCTCGCAAGATTACTCATCTGCTCATGATAAATGATAGTTTTCCATACATAATTCAGTGATTCTGAGTGAGTTTTGGCTTATGTGAGGAGCTACTGTAACTACCTTCAGACATGTCCCCAGAATTCATTTACCTAACAATTATTTCAGAGTTTGTTGGTTCAAAGTGTTAACACGGGACCGTATGGTAAAATTTTAGGCGTACGTATACATTATTCCTCTTATGAATGAGACGTAAGTTGAAGTCATATTGTGTTATTATGCCTACATTTAGAGAATAGTTGTGGTCAATTCATGTCAACTAGAAAAAATGCGCCTATACACCGAAAATAAATTTTTTCATGCGCCGTTTTCAGCCGCCTTGGGAAACAAAAATACCATACGCCGTCGCCGCCAACTAGTTTTCACGGGTGAAAAAATATTTACTTTTTAGGAAAGTGGATAGTACAAAACATCACAGGGTACCCTAAGGTAAGTATGAAATAGTACATAACAGTACTTCATAATATAATTTTACGCGAGTGTGTTTTGGTGCAATATTGACGTTTGATTTAAGGAACTTTCTCAATTATTAAGTGGCGATAGCTACTTTATGTTTTCACTTTTCCTGTCCGTCCGTCCGCCTATATACGTTCACGTGAGACTCACCGATGATTTACTGTGAAATTACCGATGATTCAACGGGGAATTCATAGATTAGATTTATCAGGGTGGGAGGGGCCATTTCTGGCTCCTAAAACGCAGATCTGTTGATCCTTTGTTTTCTTCCCGTTCATCATATAAACCTTTAAAACCTTCCGGTTCTTACCAAGAACCTTCAGGCCGCAGACGCATCTTGGATCAGCCAAGATGGTCATTTTGGCTAAGTGCTTGTTCAACCCACAGTGACCCGTAATGTCTCCCACTACTCTCCTAATGCCACTACGGTCCATTCTGGGAAGCTCCTTGGCTCACTTCTTGTCAGTCGCCGTCAAAATCAGCTGATTTCATTAATAAATTTACCAAAATCAGCTGACTTCATTGAAAGTTTCAATAATCAGCTGATTTTGTTTGCAATGAAGTTAGCTTCGGTCGCAACCACAGCTAAGTTCACGTTGAGTGTTTACTTGTACAAATAAAAACAAAGGCTGCCACCCCATTGGTCGCCGTACGCGCACAAACTCTTTACGGACTCAGCCCGCACCCAGTGTTCAAACCGGTCATTCACACAGTGAGTGTGGGATCGGTATGTGGGGTTTTGGGCCCTCGATCACAGATGCTGATCTCTGTCTGGCCAGCTCGTCTGCTTTCTCATTACCGTCTACACCAGTGTGCCCCAGAACCCAGGCGATCGTGTACTGATTTCTCAGTCCCAATAAGTTTAGGGTCCCTTTAAGCTCTTTAACCAGTTTTGACGCTGTCACAGGCGACGCGAGGGCCTCTATCATCGACCCACTGTCTGAGCAGATGGTCGCTCTACCACCTGTCATTCCTTCTGGAACTAAATTCATCACTCGCCTTGGAGGACGCTCACTAACTTTCCCAAATAGAGACTGTCGCAGTTCACCGGATCCTGCGAATAGATTCCGACTCCCGCTCCTTCCTCAATTTTAGACCCATCCGTAAAGCTCACCTATCCATCAGCCGGCAGGCAAGTCGGCCAGTTTTCTAGCCAATCCGCCGTGTCCGGTATAACGATCTGGTATCGCCTCACAGAGTCGACCTGTGGAATCATGCTATCTCTGCGCATATCGAAGACCCTGTCGTTAATCACTTTCAGGATCTTCCTATGGTCAGATTCAAAATTCTTCATTCAGAGACAATTTTGCTTCAGCCGAAGCAAAGGCTCTTGCTTTAACGATCGTCTGGATGAGCGGTAGCGCAATGAGCGCTTCCATGGCTGCTGTGGCCATAGTTTTCATAGCTCTCGTGACGCAGATGCCCATGAGCCTCTGAATTTCATTCAACTCCTTCCTCGCGCACTCCACGTTAAGCCTAGGCCACCAAACTACGCAGTCATGGCTCAAAATGGGTCTGACCACCGTCTCATAGATCCACAATATGGCTCTAGACGGTATTCCCCAGTCCCTTCCAAAAGCCTTTCGACAGATCCAGAAAGCGGCCACCGCTTTCTGTGCTTTGCATTTGACATGCTCGAACCAGTTGAGCTTTTGGTCTAGAATAACCCCCAGATACTTCACTTTTGGGCTGGTATCTATAACCTTTCCGAGGAGCCAGAAGTTCCCCAGTAAATCGGTGTTGTCGAATGCTCCTTCAAGGACATGCAGAGCCGAATCCGTCGATTTATCCACCTGATATGCATAATGCTTCTCTTGGAGCGGGTATCTCGACAGGATTTCGTTTTTGATGTAGAAGTCTTCGAGCTTCTTGAGAGTATTTAATATAAAAGAGGTGAGACTTATGGGGCGGAAATCTTTGGCTTCACAATGCGAGGACTTTCCCGATTTTTCACCGAGGAATCACCGATGATTCATTGGAGAATCACCAATAATTCTTTTTCATGGCAGGTCGCGGGGCCGCATTAAACAAACATTTGTTCTACTTCGTTGTAAAAGTTTTAAAACCACAACTTAGATTCCGTCAATTACAGTTTGTTTAATGAAGCTAACAAAACACACAAAGCAATAAATAAAGCAAATAATTTTGTCCCAGCATTCAATTGGTTGTTGTTCGAGGAAAATCATACAGTTTTGAAGACGCCGGTGGTACATCGAACCATTGCCAAATTTTATCCTTAGTGTCATCAACTTTGTATTCAATGCATCGCCTTGGTGGGAGTAGGCTATTTCTTCAATTAAAAAAAATGGATTTAAAATATTTTCGGCTTATGCCAAAGTAAAGCGAATTTCTGTGATGGAGAGGCAGTTTATGAACTCTATGATATTCGCTATATTTTAGCATTGAACGCATCAGTTAACGGGCTGTTCACAAAGGACGTCATATTTAGTCTCTTCTTATAGCGTCACTTGTGAACGTCGCCCAATTCTTGATATCTTACGAATATTTGTTGCATCCAACAATTGGATAATTAAAATCAAAGCACTGACTCTGAACTACACCGTAACCAAACGCAACAGTGCTTGCATATTGACTATTTAATGTGTTCAAACAACTGAAAAATTGGGCATCACAAGCACATTCCAATCTGCAAAGTAATACGTAATAGAACGACAGAGCTATGAAAATGTAACAATAGACCTTGAAAACAATTGAGATTTCTGCGGAAGTCCCACGTATCTGTCGTAGTCACTGCTGCTGCTTACATAATTAGGACATCCATCATGTTGCTTACAACACACATCAATGTCTGCATACATATTCGAAGACGGTTTTCTTTCTTGACCAGAAGATCGCCAAACTCTCTCACCTGGCCCGCAATATTGTGTAAATACAAAGAGACCAATTTTTTGATTGTTCATCATATCGCTTCGATCGAATTCACTTTGAGTTATGTTTGTGAATTTATGAATTTCATTCCAACTATTGTCATCGTATGCTAATGCAACCGATATTAAAGATAGCACTGTTGTTACCACGGTTAGTAAGTGAGACACACATCTCGTTTGCTCATCATTGCCAAACATTATTGACGGTACGAATTTGAATTGAAACTGATTTTTGCCACTTGAAATTCGTATGGTCTGAGTGTTCAGTTCGTATCATCACTTCATTGTGTGTGATATATATTTTCGGCGTTTTCTTTTTGAATTACTTAATGTTGCCCTCATTAAAAAGCCTGTATATGGTACAATAACACGTAATCATCATATGTGATTATTAGGTGAGACAACAATAATGTAACGAGTTTTAATGTGACAGAGGCACATAGATACTTTTCACTTTTTTTTTTGTTAATTTTTTGAGAAATTAAAAAAATCGTTAGTGATAAGAAAGCACAATAAATTAGCGTAAATATTTTCGGAATTGGATATAAATTCATTAAGGATCGCAATAAATTGTGTTTACATTCATTATCTTGAGCTTTTCAAACAACATTAGTGTTAAGATAAGAAAAAAGGTTCAAGGGTATCAGTTTTACGAGCGAACTACATTGCGTTTGGAGCTCAAGGTAATGAAACATTTTAGTCACGACTTTGTAGCATTTGGAATGTAGCACTGGGAGTAAGTGAGTTTCCAATTTTGAGGCTTGAAATATTTGTCTTTCGTTCCCTATATCAAACTCTTGATCACCTGCCTTGATGTAAAGAAACGTTTTCGTAAAGCTGAAGTAACTTCACTTTTTCGGTGGGTTTTGTGTTTCGCGAAGCAAGCAATTAAAATTTGCCCCTGATCTCGGTTAATCTCAACCCATCTTAATGAAACATTTCTTCCTGAAAGATAATCGAATATATGGTGACGGTTAGCCCACCAAAATTATCCAGGATCAATCCTGGTGGGGTCAAATTCTGTATACGATTTTTCTTCATTTTTATTATTTATTGGACCCGTACGAAGTACAAGAGGTCCTATACGTTTACTACAAACAATTTTATTGTAACATGGGGTAGATC
>WJQU01001752.1:0-25000 GCA_029228625.1 Pseudolycoriella hygida | reverse complement strand
AAGCGTCTCCCTCATACGCTTCTAAGAGTTCCACATGCCTCAGCTGCACCCTATCGCTTAGCGTTTCCCCGCTGTACAAGGCAATACACAGTTTAACTTGGGTGAGTCGTATTCCAAGCAGCAGATTATTCTTAACTTGTTCACGTTGCGGATTCAGCCTGCCTGTAGAGTGGTCACTCCTTGGACACTCCCAATACGACAACGGCAAATCCTTGTCCCATTTCGTATCAGGCTTCGAGAAAAAGCGCTTCGGCGCCTCCGCCATACGCTTCCGAAGGTTCCACATGCCCCTGCTGCACTCGATCTGTTAGCGCTCCCACTCATAGTAATTTTGGTATTTTCATATAAATGCACTCTTTGATTAGCCTCGGAGTCACTCGGGAATTTCGATGAAATTTTTGGAATTTCTGTGGAATATTTGGATTTTCTGTGGAATTTCTGGAATTTTCGGAACTTCTGAACTTTGGAAATCTTGTGGACTTTTTGGATTTTCGATCGGATTTTTGGAATTTCGATGGATTTTTTATGGAATTGGAATTTTTGGTACGAATTTTTGATCAGTGGATAACCCCTCGGCTGAATCGCAGACCACTCCCCCATTTTGTATTGTACGGCCAGCTTACGGTTTCGATTATAGTGCTTACGGTTTTCCTCTTGAATTTTACGAACGTTCTCCTTTGCCAAACTTCTTTTCTCTTGCCGTATCTCACAGAAATTATATTGTAAGCGACTTGCCAATTCATTATCCTCATCGGTTCGCATCTTGACTTCAAACAGCAATTCGAACTGAGTCATTTTCGTGCTACGCGTCCAGGTAGAGTTGATAGTCGTCTGTAACCCAGCTACGAATTTGTACCACTGCTTGGGATCTTCAATTGCCATTTCGTTAAAATCGGAATGATGACTCCATTTAACCGTTCCGCTTGTCTATTGCCTCTAGAAACGTTCGTTGTGATCAGATGGCGTTCGCTTTGCAGTATTCCTCCAATTCATTTGACCGAAATGCTCCAGCTCCTGTGCGGAGAACCAAACAATTCGCGCTGCAATTTGAGCTTTTTTACAACTTCAGCTGAATCCGTCGGTTGAACTGGATAAATCCAAACAAACATCGTGAATGCATCTACCACCAAAAACAAATATTTATACTGTTTGGACGTTAAGGCATTGGCATCAAATGATCGACGTGATGCGTATGCAATGACCCCTCTTCTTTGTCGATCGGCTTTAGTAAACACTCATTTTTACCTCTCTTACGATTGGCCAGTATACACGGAATACAATTAGCGATGATGGTTACTTCACGAGCCAAATTTTCTATGAAGTACTGCGTCGTTTCACAATCGCTTTCACATTATTCGCGTCTAAATGACTTCTCTCATGCGCTGATCGAATAATTTTGTTTTCTAATTTCTTCGGTACCACTAGGAGCTGTACCCCATCGATCCACTTATACAGAACGCCAGATCGCTTCGTATAATTCTCATAGCTTTTCGTCTCGAACACTTTTCCAATTAACTTGCAATTGTAATTCGTACCTTGGCTTTGTGCACTTTTTACCTTTGCCACCAACTTCCATCAGGTTTTTCGCTATTTTTCGGTTATTCTCGACATGAATGAGATCATCCAATGGGGCTTCCTAGGTTTAACTTCCATCAGGCTCTTTTTTTACATTTTGTTGTCAAACGGTTTCAAAAGAACAAAATTTCAATAAAAATGAAATGAATGCTGACAAGCGATATACTCGAGGAGTAATGAAATAGTGTGGGTAAAACAAGCAACGTGAAAGTGGCAACAACCCAGTCGACCCGTCGGTATTACTGCCACCCGTTGCTTCATATGACTATTGACCATGGAGTGCCGACTGGAATGTAAATGCGAAAGGAATCGTACGGCTAGTACAACCAACGTCAGTGATATATCGTAGGCTTTGCCCTGGAACGAAAGTTTAGGCGAGTAAGACTGTTCTCATAGATATTTCTAAAACTTTTAAAGTCTATACCGGCTAATATCGGCTATAGACTCATTAAAACCGTAACCGGTTCTATGAGGAGGAAGCCGGAACATGTTCACTGCGCGCAATCAATAAGAAGGTGCGTGACGATAAGAGTCGAATTTGGCGCACAAGTCGGGCGCATTAATCCATCCTTTTAGCACGTCATAAATGAAAAGCAGCCGACTAGCCTTACGCCTATCAGAGAGACGATCTAAGCCTAAGACCTTACTTCTCTTGTCATATGGTGGGAGCTTGAAACGCTCTGGATCAATTTAATGTCATTGCTAAGCGATATCAATGCTGGACTCCATACTACTGAAGCATATTCTAAATGAGATCTGACATGAGCATTATACAGTCTCGACAGGCAACGCAAATCAGCGAAATCGGCACAAATCCTCTTTAGAAAGCCGAGCATAGAAAAAGCTTTCGCTATCTTTCTGTCAACATGGGCTCAGAAGTTCTATTTAGTATTCATAACGACACCAAGATCCGAGATCTGAGTGACTCTCTCCAATTCGACACCACCAATTGAATAGGCGAACATAGTCTCAGGCGATAAAAGTACATCGTCTTACACTTGGCGACATTGATCGACATTAAATTCTTTTGACACCACTCAGAAAAAGCGTCAATATCGCGCTGAAGCTCAAGCCTGTCAGACACGCCGTTGATCTTGTGAAAGATTTTCAGGTAATCAGCGAATAGGCTGCATCTGGGATTTTTGAAAACTCTAGTCACGTCGTCGAAATAAGTAAGTAAGTAAGTAAGTGACCAAGGTGACTTCCTTGAGGAAGTCCGGACGACAAGACAAATGACCTTGACCTATAGTCAAGTACTTTCACGTACTTCTCTCTGCCCACCACGTACGACCTGACCCAATCAACAATGCACAGTTGAAACCCAAGTTCGTAAAGCTTTTTCACAAGACAGCCGTGTCGAACCTGGTCGAAAGCCTTCCGAATATCGGTGTAAATCGTGTCCACCTGGGATCTGGACTCGATCACGATCAGCGTGATGCTTACAAATTCCATCAAGTTGGTCGAAGTAGAACGCCCTTTCAAGAAACCATGTTGTTCTCGAGAAAGAGTTCTCCATGCAGCATTCTGCTCAATCGATTGAGGACTATCAGTTTGAAACCCTTACGAAAAATCGCTATACCTCTGTAGTTTCCAACGTCGTTCCTAGAGCCGCATTTATGGATTGGCGTCAGATAAGAAACCTTCCATCGTCTCGGAAAGGAACGGGTACTTAACGACAGGTTAAAAATACGATGAAGCAGCGCAAGCAACGATTCAGCACATTTCTTCACCAAAAGCGTTACCAGGGTTTTGATATTTTTCTGTTATTCTCGAAATGAGTGAGATCACCCAATAGGGGTTTCTAGGTTCATGTTATTAATGTGGATTTCTCTAGCACTCTACAACTTCCATCAAGTTTTTTGATGTCTTTCGGATATTCTCGGCATCAGTGAGGTCATACAATAAAGCAGCCGAAAACATACGCCACTAAAGGCTGCCCCCAAAGGGGTATTCTCTCTCCTCTATTTAAATCTCGGTTGTCGTGAACTTTGCGGCATTCTCGAAGTGCTGACTGCTCGCGAAAGATGTATGTTGGGGTGATGTTGCTTAGTGCGTAAATCCAGGGTATCTGTGTGGAATATACGGCGCCAGTGATGATGCGGAGTGCGACGTGAATTTGGACGTCGTTGAGTTTCACGTGTGTGCTTCTCATCCAAACTGGTGAGCAATAGCCTGCGGCGGACAGGATCATTGCTTTTGTTGTTGTGCGCAGTGTTTTCGCGGAACAACCCCAAGTTGTACCCGTGAGCTTTTGGACGATGTTTATCCGTGACTTTAGTTTGCTACGGATGCTTTCCATGTTGCGTTAAAATGTGAGAGAACTGTCTAGGTAGACGCCCAAATCAAAGTAATGACGCCGCGATTCTTCGACAAAAAATTGTCTTATCCAATTTAGTTATGTATCTTGGAGTCCTAATTGACCTCACATACAATACGTCTTTAAGAAAGCAACTGCGACTCTCTGGCAATGTAGGCGCACTATAGGGATGAGTTGGGGATTGAGTCCTAAAGTAGTGAGTTGTATATATAAGGCTATAGTCAGACCCAAAATCTCATATGCTGCACCAGTTTGGGGACACACATGTAAACTAATTACGTTTCGCCAAAATTCAAAGATTAGCTCTTATCAGTAAAACGGAAGCAATGAATTCTGCCCCTACTGCTGGAATAGAAGCCATGCTCAACATAAAACCGCTACATATTTTCATTGAATCGGCAGCGGGGTCTTCATTCGCTCGATGATCTCACTCAAATCTAATTCAAGAATTTAGCTTCGGTCATATTTCACTGTGGCAAAAAATGAGAAGGGAAAATCCAATCTTTCATATGTCTGAGGACGTAATAGCTTCAGTCTACAAGTTTGATCGTAGATTTAGGATGATCATCCCATCAAGAGAAGAATGGAATAGCGGTTCTGTTGAAATTCCCACGTTCCCGGTCACTCTGGAATAATCGGCACCATGAATTAGCTCGTAAAGCATCCAATTCTCCATTTACGAGACCAGAACCATGTTAACCCATATCACAATCCATCCAAAATCAAGCTATAAAAGAGTGGAAAATGATCCAATTCTCTAATCACTGACATTCACTTAAGACTGCAAGGCAAGGTAATATCACGATCAACGAGTTTAACTCTAAATATTATCTGTCACACAACAGACGTAACCTGAAGCGTCTCGTGGAATGTCTTACCGGTTACAACAAACTAAATTATCACCTCAACAAAATGGGCTTAGCGCCCAACCCAAACTGTCAAAGTTGTGGAGAGCTAGAAACCAGCGAACACTTCCTGTGTAAGTGCCCAGCTTACATAATGCAAAGGGCAAAATGCCTAGGCGTCTACATCTTTCCACATGACTTAGTGCACGCTTCGCCGTCTTACATGACCATTTTAATCGTTTCCTGCATCTCCTACGACATTGAAATCATGGGCGTGCGGTAGCGATGCGCCCGTGACGCAAGTCCCCATACGAACAAAAAATTCAGAAAATTTTTTTTCATAGACTTCGGAACCATATATACAGCTATGTTTTTTCCCTTGCGTCCTACCCCCTGAGACCTAGTTTTTCGGATTCTACGTAAAATTTGTGCTATTTCATAGAAGCCAAAGTTAATGGAAACATCCTACGTTAGTTAGGTACGTCCAGAGCCATTTGTATGAAAACCGAATTTTTTGGCTCGTGCTCGTAGAAGGAGTTAAATATGAGCAAAATTTTTGGACTGTGTTAGGATGGAGATAGATGTTTGGTGTCAAAGGAAAAGTTATTGGGTTGAGCGTGTAGTGTTTCAGGGTGACCAAAAAAATGGCCGACGGTGGTATGGGACGGAATTAGGGGGAAAATTGATTTTATTTAATTTTTTTTTTTTTGTTGAAGATAGATGTTTCGTGTCAAAGGAAACTTGTTTTCGTCGGAAATTTTTTTCGCTGAAAACTTTTTTTTCGCCGAAATTTTTTTCGCTGAAAATTTTTTTCGCTGCAAATTTTATTTCGCTGAAATTGTTTTTTCGCTGTATATTTTTTTAGCTGAAAATTTTTTTCGCTGAAAATTTTTTTCTCTGAAAATTGTTTTTAACCTGAAATTTTTTTCGCCGGAAACGCAAAAAATTATTTTGATATATTTTCATTTTTGATTAAACAAATGCGTCACAAATGTTGGATTTTCCCAACGAAATAATTTTTCTGCGCTTTCAGATTTCACACGCCAAAAATTAGGCTGCCCGTACTCTACACATCACGCAAAACTTAATTTTTTTTAGTGTCAAATCTGAAGGAACAGAAAAACTATAACATTGGGACCATTTGTGACGCATTTCTTTAATCAAAAATGAAAATATTTCAAAAGAATTTTTTGCATTCCGAAGCTGTAAGCGTTACCCAAATTGATATCAATTGTTTTGGAAGAAGAGACGAGGACTTGCGTCACGTTTCCCTTTTAAAAAGGGTTTTTGTTGTGATTTTAAGATGAGAGTAAATTTTGAGATTTTAACATTTCAACAATTTTCAATAAACAGATTAATCAGTAGATTCACCGTGAACTGTGCTTGTTGTATGTTAAACAAACCAATACTTTTATTATATGAGCCGATAAACAAGATTTCATAAGCTGCAGAAATAAGAAAAGTCGTTATTTCCATTATGAATGTATGTATACAAATACCATGGAGAACTAAACTTTCTTGCCATCAAGTGTCAAATTTCTGTGACATTTACATACATCATTAAGCCATCAGCGTCTAAGTTTCGTTGGGTGTTTTATTTTGTTTTTCTTTGTTTATTTGCACAACATAAGACTGAAACACCATGCTCGTCGGTTCATTTACATTCTAACATTTAGAAAAAAGCGAATATTTTTAGCTCTTCCAATTTGTTTGTTTAGTGGTGCGTAATACACATGTGGATTGTTTTTTGACTTTCACAGAGTTATGTTAAAATCGCATCTCTTAGAAACATCATGTTATCAATTTTGGCTACGTTAATTATTGGATTAAGTGGAGTCCTAGTGTTTTTCGTTGACGAAAGTAAGATTTTACAATATCAAACGAGAAATAAAATGTTTCACAGTTAAAAAATAAATTTACAGGCCACACCGCCTTTGGATTTAGCTTCGTTTCACTCATATGTTCGTGCGCAATTACTTTACACAGTGATTATTGGAAAGATGATGCTGACAAACTCGGACGACTCAAATTTTACTGCATCGCAAGTATATTATTCATCTGCTTCCATCTGGGTATGGCCAGCTCTCGACTAGCAAAATATTGTGAAGACGGCTATCGTTTCGCGATTATTACTACAGTAAATTGCGTCATATCACTGCTGTTTTTGATTTACAGCATAATTTGTACAATGACCACTTTAAAGAAGGCGAAAGAACAAACGATCTCAATCAACAATCAGCCACTTGTTTGAATATTTTTTTCATACATAACATCACATGTGTGTTCTGAAACAAGGTGCCAACCACGTAGATCCTTAGAATTTTTTTTACTTTTTTGACACACTCCACAATCATTTTAGTCGTAACATGAAATTTTAAATGCGGGTAACAACATGACGTAAATAAATTTATTTATCTAAATTGGAATTTTGTTGTCATTAAGCTACAGCGCATGACAGACAGAGAATATAATTCAGTCAAGGTCATTTTATAATTTTTAAGGTTTAGTTTATCTTAAATAACACTTAATTGAACATGGAGAGACAACAGTTGAATCAACAGTTATCGAGTAAGTCAACAAAACTGTTTAGATCCGCAGTCGATTTGGAAAAATTTTCCATTGCAGAGGTTTATTATGTGAGGGTTCTTAAGGAACATAGATAATGTACTTAGCATAGCTTTAGTCGTACGATGAAGCAAGGTGCACCAATATGCAGTGAGGTGTATCAAGATGCAATGAGCTGCACCAATGCCCAGTGCGGTGCACCAATGTGTATCAAGGTGCACCACAGTGCATTGAGGTGCACCAATGTTTTTTTTTTTTTTTATAAGGGTGAGGATATCTTCACTCGGTTCTCCTGGACCAAGGTAGTGTTGGATTCTGGATTCTTCAATGAACTACCAACCAACTCCTCCTTCTTTGCTCTCCATGCTCTTTTCTCCCAGGAACCGCCTCACAGCATTACTTCGGGGAGGGGCGGTGCTTTCGCACCTACTCTCTCAGATCAACTAACAGTCTTTTTTGATCGTCTCTCCATGCCGTTTGCAGCTTCCCCATTTTACCACATCATCCGCTACTTTCCACCCCTCCTCATTGCGGCAACTCGAGGCTCCTAGCAAGCGTCACCCTATCGATATTGCGCTACGGGGCAAATTGGGAATCTTTTTCGGAAGAAGTCGAGCAAACCATAAGCCGCATACCGCCTATCTCGTCCAACTACAACCGATTCGTGAGATTGGTGAAGAAAGCGGCCAAAAGTAACATTCCACGAAGTCATAGAGATACGTTAATTCCTCGATGGACAGATGACAACCAATTAGTATGATCGTTTTAGAGCAACAGGCGACACCCAAACAGGCAAAGAATTGCTCAGCGGCCTAGACTGCAAATGCAAAGAAAAATGGGAAACTAAAATGAATACTCTTAGCTTTGCGAAATCTAGCAAAAAAGTGTGGGCATTATTGCATAGGCTCAACGGCACGTCTAAGAAACCAAATCGAGTCACGTCAATATCACCAAACTCTATCGCAGCCCAATTAGTTGAAAACTCACAAGGAAGGGGAAGGGGGACGTTTTCTTGCCGTAAGGTTTTTGGAGGCGGTCTGGCAGTATACGTGAATGAGTTTATCGATTTTAACGTCAAAGAAATAGTATCAGCTTCCTTTTTCTTTATCTCGATGAAGCTGGGCTTAAAAGGCTCTGTGTTCGATGAGGTCGCATTGCTGGCATATAACAGGCCGCCCGGTAATTCAAATTCTAAGGACTTCCTGGAGCAAGAGCAAGAGCAAGAAGACAGTGGATAATGACCAAGCTTTTAGTATACTTGCCGGTGACTTTAACCTAGATTTGTCTAAGCTGTCGCCTAGCAACGTGAACCTTAATCGAAACAGGTATTATAACTTATTACAGAACTCAAATTATGCTGTGACAAACAATATTGTGACTCGTCCGGCATCAAATTCTATTATTGACCATGTAGCAGTTAGGTGCCCCGAAAGGATCCAAGTTCACAATTCCACCATTGAGCACGGTTTTAGTGACCACAACACGATTGTGACGCAGATTAGTTTCCTTCACGTCACATCAACGCGCATGTATGTCGATAAGAAAGTTGTTAATTATAAGACAGTGAATATATACCTCGAGCAGGAGTTTGGCCGTGTCAGTTTTCTTCCTTCTGAGGACGTAAACGTGAACTATGAACGCTTTATCATGAAGTTCAATGAGATCATGGAAGCGAATACGTCTATCAAGAGCTGCAAGGTGAAGAGGTCCTTTGTCACATGAATGGGTCATCTTGAGTGTCTCATAGGTGAAAAGAACTTACTTTGGAAACGACTGAAGAAGAAGGTTAGGAACGGTTGTGTGAACACGTTAATTCTCAAAGATAGAATCGAGGCCATGGAAGTGGTAATAGGTAGATTTCAGAGCTTTTATAAGCTCAAGTACTACGAGGATCTGTTCAGGGATTGTGACAGCCCAAAGAGGACCTGGAGGACGATAAACTCCATTTTGGGAAAAGGACTTGTAATAGATTCCGACCTAAAGCTAAAATCTGGGTTCAGAGGGATAAGGTAGCTCAAGTCTTTAATGAACACTATTCTACGGTTGGCATGAAATTGGCAACTGCTATTAGAGATAAGATGGAAGATGCGGGCAGTGCCTCTCTGGACAGGGTTGCGGCCAGGGTCGATTTATGATACAGCTAACAGAAGTATCTCTTCATCCATCATGCTGATGGCGGTGTGTGAACGAGATATTCAAGACTTAATATTGGGTATGAATAACAATAAGGCAACGGGATGCGATGGTATTTCTGTTATGTCATTGAAGGTCTGTGTTAAGTCGGTATCAAAATTTCTTTGCGATATTTATAACCAGCGCATTGTCGACGGAGTCTACCCGGATATGCTGAAGGTTGGAAGGATAACCCCTATCTACAAGAGTGGTGATAAAAGTGATGTTCTCAACTACCGGTGCTGAACAAAGTGTTCGAGAGGCTTCTTTATGAAAACATCGTTGGGAACGATTTTTTTTACTCAAGACAGTATGGGTTCCGGGCGGGTTGTGGAACGAACACGGCATTATATGAGCTTATCGATGAGGTTAGTGTGAAAGTAGAGAATGGGAACGTGCTCTTGTTGAGGAAGCTTGAAAAGTCAGGAATCAGAGGCGTGGCGCTGGACCTTATGTCCAGCTATCTCTCGAATAGGTTCCAATACGTCTCTGTGAACGGTTGCTGAAGTTCCAGAATAGGGATGTCTTACGGAGTCGTCCAAGGAAGCATTCTTGGACCGCTCCTTTTCGTAATTTTCATAAATGACTTCAAAGAATTACCGCTCAACTCGGCTGCTTATCTATTTGCTGACGATACCAGTATGCTTTGTGCTTCGGTGTGCCTGAATGCGAACATAACGACCTTGTCAGGAGAGATGGAAAAGGTTTGCGAACACTTTGCAGTGAACGAGCTGACCCTGAACCTTGATAAATGTAAAGTGATTCACTTCAAGTCCCCGAAGAACAATATTAAGAGTTTCCCTGACGTTGTGTACGATGGGATTGTTATTGAAAGGGTGCCTTCTGTAAAGTATCTGGGGGATGTGCTTGACCAATTCTTAAATTGGAATGAACATGTTATGACTTTCTGCCAAAAGATCGCTCCGTGCGTTGGCATATTGAGGCGTTTGCGATTCTCACTTCCTATCAGTGTAATGAAAAAGATTTATTTTGCGACGATTCATTCGAGACTGACGTATTGTATTGGGATCTGGGAAGGTGCAGCTAAGACTGTGATGCAGGCAGGTACTGCAACGGAAGGCCTTAAAATCGGTCCATAGATTACCACTTAGATACGACACGAAGAAGTTATTTAGTGTGCATTGTATGTGTGTGCATGTATGATCGTCGTTACCACAACATCAGCTTTACGAAGAGGGAGCACACTTATAATACGAGGAACAAGAATATATTATTTGTCCCGTTCCTGAGGACTAAAGTTGGCAGGCGAAGTGTATCGTTCGCGGGACCTGCTTTGTTTAGCAAGCTCCCAAAGACCATCAGGGAAACAGTCAGGATTACTGAATTTAAGCGTTTTCTAAAAGATTATTTTTGGTTGAATACGAGGGTTAGACTAGTGGACATTAAAAGCTTACCAGCTACTTCATCGCTTTTTTTCTTCTCTTTCTTTTTCATTTTTTCTTTTTTTCCTGAAGTCCTGCCTTTTCGCATCGTCTTCTTCTATTTTTTAGATGTTTGCCATTTCATTTTTTATTTTTTTTTTATTTTTCTTTTCTTTTCGTTTGCTTTGCCTTTCTCATTTATTTGATTAGAAATGAATAATTAATCATTCATGACTCACTGATTATGGCCACATTGTATGAAGTTTAGTATGTGAGCCAATGTTTTTTTCTTTCTATTTTTGTTAATTTTAGCTTTTTGACTTATTGATTGATTTTCTATTTGATTTACTAAAGTTCCTTAAAAGTGTTTCATCCCAGTGGAACTTAAAGCTAGAGGTTTGACTTTGTATTTGATTTGTAACTAATCTGTTTAGTTAGACAATTTGATGTTAGATGTTATTGAAGATTTGAATAAATTTGATTTTGATTATCAAAAGGGAATACACGCAAAATTTCCGAAACAGTCCTGTTAATTCAACGTACTCAGCACCTTTTTCAGCGACATACATCGATTACGCACTGTCTTCGATCGCAAGCGGAAAAGCCGCCGGAAAAGACAATATCTTTCCCGATTTCTTGAAAAACCTCGGCCCGAAAACAAAAGACTGGATAGCACGTTTCTTCACGCAAAATTCCGACACTGTGGAAAAAGACCAAAGTGATAGCCGTCTTGAAGCCAAATAAACCATCGGATGAACCAAAAAGCCATCGGTCAATATCGCTGCTAAGTTGTTGTTTCAAGCTCTTTGAGAGATGCCTAATAACCCGACTAAGTGCTACCATCGACGCTGTGATTCCGATAGAACAAGCAGGCTACAGAAAAAAGAGAAATTGATGCGATCAAGTTCTCGCTCTCACGACGTTCATCGAATTAGGATTCGAGAAAGGTCTAAAGAGTAGTATACATAGCTGCCGTAATTTGCATAAGAAACTTAGTGAATACTTTTTGAGAGAGAAAATATATGTAATTCTCTCTCAAAAAGTGATCAATAAGTTTCTTATGCAAATTACGGCAGATAGATCTAACGGCCGCGTACGACATGGTTTGGAAGAGAGGCCTAATGCTAAAGCTAAGCAGAATTTTCAAGTGTCGTCAAACTTTAACCATTATTACGAACATCTTGAGTGATCGCAGCATTCAAGTCGAAATAGGAAACAAAATGAGCCGCAAACGTATTTTGAACAATGGGCTACCCCAAGGGTCTGTTATGGCAACTTTCCTGTACAACATATACACGAACGACATCCCAGCGACGAAATCAAGAACATTCATGTATGCCGACGATGATACTCTGGCATTCCAATCAAAGTCGTTCAAAGAAATTGTAGAAACTCTTAACGAAGACCTGGAAATACTTGCACACTATTTCAACACCAGTAAAACTATTTCGTGCTCGTTCCATTTAAATAACCAACTTAAGATCAAGTTTGACGACGACACGGTAAGACACGAAAAATTCACAAAGTACTTAGGCATTTATCTCGACAGATCACTCACGTACAAGCGAAATATGGAAAGTGTCCTATCGAAACTGAAATCCCGTGTCAACGTCTTCCAATAGCTTACTGGAACGACTTGGGGATGCTCGGCCAAAACACTTTGCATAACAACAAAGGCAATGATCCTCTCCATCGCCGACTTCTGCTCTCCGGTGTGGATGTCAAGCGCTCATGTAAAGCTGATCGATACGCAAATTAACGCCAAAATGCGAATCATCATTGGCACCGTTCACTCTACACCAATACCATGGATTTACGCACTGAGTAACGTTGCTCCAATGTTTATTCTACGCGAACAGTCAGCAATTCGAGAATGCGAGAAAATCCGCGACAACCGCAGTCTCGAAATCCACAGCGACATACAATCAGCTCCAATCACTCCTAGACTCAAATCCCGTAAGCCATTTTGGAATTTTTACCGAATGTTCGAATCGTTGGGTAACCTAAGAACGAGATGGAAGCAGTGGTGGGATGAATCAAGCGTAAGAAATAAAGAATTGGTGGCTGATCCGTTTATCGAAGTAAGTGGCACAGAACTGCCTCGACGAGTCTGGTCTCGTTTAAATAGAATCCGAGTTGTTGTGCTTATATGATGCACAAATGGGGCATCGCTACGTCACCACTATGCGAATGCGGAGACCCACAAACAATAGATCATATCGTCCGCAACTGTCGAATTCATCGGTTCCCTGGACGAATTGAACATTGTCAACGAGCGCGATAGACTGGCTAAATGACTTTGATTTTGATTTCAGTCTGTTTTAATTCTTGTTATCAATATTTCGTAATGACGTTTTGCTGAACTTATTAAATTCATTAGAATAAATAAAAATACGGGGCAACAGCGTGGATAAAGGTGCGAGATACTAGATAATAAAGCCCAAAGGCTGGCAAACATAAGAGTAGCAAACGCAAACCCCGATATCTCTAGAAGCGGTATGTGTCATTGATTGATCTGTTTATTTTTACATCATGAAACATTTCGATAATACATACTTATCTAAACTATGAAATCTTGGAACTCCACTGCGAAAAACACTTTGAAGGAGTCATAGCCGGGACGATGCCCATATGCATAACGCTGACGGAAGACAGCGAATGTCATCGAAAGAAGAGAAGGGAGAGTCAAACTACCAATACAGTGAGGACGCAATTAAGAGCCGAGACATTGAAACAGTGGCAGCAAGAGTGGGACTCCACGGACAAGGCAAGGTGGACCCATAGATTCATACCAAACATAACGACATGGGTACAGAAGAAACATGGAGAGTAGCGAATGCAACATTTTTTAAAAACCGGTAAACGGTAATACCGAAATTTTTGAGTAAATTTACCGGTAATTTGTATTACACGCAAATCGGTCGATATGTTCAATTTTAGATAATCAAATCGACAAATAATCTGCGACGAACGTTGAATGAGGCGTATGAACAATTTGAAAAAGAATGATCCATGATTTACACGGGTCGTCCACACATATCGTGTTAAGTTACCATGAAAGCTATGACACTCCAATTTACGAACAAAATTTTATGTGCAAATGCCATACCCTGTCACAATTTGTCCACTTTCAATGAAAGTACCTAGCCATGATACACGTCTATATTTAAGGAAAAACGAATTTCATATAAAAGATGAGATTTACTAAATTATCAGACTCTCTGCACTCAATATTGGTCATTTTACACTCCCCAGTAGCAGGGTAATTCTTTCCAAATCTATATCTTCAATTTAAGTAATCAATCCTCTTGTATAGTCCGAATTCGAAATCGGACGCCCATATTTCTCAAACCGACCTATGTACGTTGTTTTTTTGTCACACTCTGTCCTCCTTCACCAAGCCTACCTAAATAATATAAAATAGGACCTCTCTTTTCAGTATTTCATTTGAATTGAAAAGCTAGAGACTGAATTCTCATAACACAACTGGACTCGACCGAAACATCAAACCATTATTGTTGCAGAAAATGTAGTCTTCACTAACTTTTTATACTGTAAAAACCGGTAAACAAAGTTTTATTTATCGTCACAATCGGTTTTTACCGGTTTTTATTTACCGGTTGCATTCCCTAACGGAGAGGTTACTTTCCAACTGACACAGTTTCTGTCGGGCCACGGGTGCTTCAGGACATACCTGCACAAGTTTGGATTCGCGGAGTCACCTTTCTGCACGAAATGCGAGAGAGAAGAAGAGACTGCAGGGCACGTATATTTGTTTGCCCCCGCTTCGAACAAGAGCGAGGTGAATTGATGACGGCGAGTAGGTCAGAGGTAAATGCCGAAAACATAATATCGGAGATGTGCCGCGATGAGGAGGTGTGGAAAGTAACTGATAATGTAGCTGCAAAAATAGTGGGGAAGCTGCAAAGTACATGGAAAGACGATTAAAGAAAAATTAAGGAGCTGCTACTTTGTTTGTTGTTGTTTTGACTAGTTAGGTTTTTCATTCAACTTTTGAAATTGCAGAAAAGACAATTAAAAAGTTGAATCGACAATTTAAAAGTCAATTCAACTATTAGAGCGTCATTTCTACAATTTTGAAAGTTGATTCAACAAATCTAAGTCACAACAACAATACACCAAAAGTAACACAGCTCTGCTTTAACTGTCAGTGTAGGTGCGAAAGCACAGCTCCTCCCCGAAGTAATGCTGTGAGGCGGTTCCGGAGAGAAGAGAGCATGGAGGTTTTAGTTGGTTTAGTCTGCGGTTACAAAGCAAAAAAACTTTGATGACGTCATCAGATGAGAGAATTTCATATATTTTCTCTATCAAAATTTACTTTCTCAGATTTTTATGCCTCGTAACGGCAGAGGTGCTAACAGAACTGAGAACTGGCGCAATTTCTCTCCAATTCTCAATCGCAAAAAATAATTTCTTCAAAGCTACAATTTTATACTGCGACAACTTATCAATCATTTCTCTTCAATTGAAACTGTCCTAGTGAATCAGACTCGTCAGACTCAATCTGTCTCCGAAATAACATGGAGATTGAGGGGACATCCATAAAACCCCTCAGCCTTTTTCGTCGATTTTTCGACCCCCTCTCCCTTGTCTTCTTGTGTCTCACTTTCGCCAACCCCCCTCTCCCCGTGTGGACGTCAGCTATTTGAATTTTTTTTAAAACAATTTTTAAAATAAGCTAGGTTGCGTTAGCTTATTTTAAAAATTGTTTTCATTTTCTTCATTTTTTTTTTTTTCATTTTCATTTTTCCTAAAGTCTAAAAACTTATCATTTTAAATCTGTTTCGCGCTAAAAAAGACGAAAGCAAAACATTTATTTCGACTGAATCCGTTTGATGTGTCCGAACGCTAATTTGACGTTTCGAGTTTTTGACATGTGCTGTGTCTCTCTTGTTTTAAATCAATGTATAATATTCTTGATTTTGTTGTTATAGAAAAGAAAATTCAAGAATTCGTTCGTTCTTGGCGCAATTTTTTCTAAGAAACAAAATGTCATTGGAACCATCGGCATGTGAAGGCAAGTAACTCACATTTTGGCTAATTATAAGAAATAATTTTACGTTGCACACACGAATATTTGATTCTACAATTTCTTTTAGATCTAAAAGCATTTGAGCGACGATTAACTGAAGTAATTGCCTGTCTGAATCCGTCAACTCTCCGATGGCGCAGTAAGATTTTATATTTTATTTTCAATCTTTAGAAAATGCTAAATATTACTGATCTTGCAGTTGTGCTCACCATCATGTCAATAAGCACATCGATTGGCGCTTGGTATTGGCTGACTGATCCGAGGACTTCAGTGGTGCCATTAACTGAATCCTTGTTAAATCATCCCATTTTCACTTGTGCCACATTATTATTAAGTAAGTTTCTTTCTTCAAAAAGTTCTGTAACGTAAGACCATGCAAAAAATATTCGATTCCGTTTTTTGCGAAAAAGTCTACTCTCCACAGTGAAGTGAACTTAGTCAATATCGAAATGACTTAATGAGATTCTGAGACATTTATACCTTTTTAACATATCGGTATTTTGATACAAAATCTTTCGTATCTCACAAAGCCCAACCAATAAAGCATTGAAATGGGTATAGGAAAGTAGCGATAGAGTGAAGTCAAAGAGGTTGATTTCCTTGGTGCAGTAAGGTGCAGCTGGGTGCAGTGCACAGACGGACGGTCGGACAGGAAGAGTGAAAACTTAAAGTAGCTATCGCTATTTGTTAAGTAAAGCGAGAGTGAGAAGGATGAATGAGCTTTGAGGGTTCCAATAAAATTTCATACAAAACCTACAGTTTACGGTATCAAACGAAGGCATCGCAAAACGTTTCAAATTCTTTGAAGTTGTAGATGCAGATCTACGGTTGCCTGCTACTACAACAAAACATACATAAACAAAAGTTATATTCTGCATCTGCACTCTGCACCCCAGAAGATTATCTCTAGCCCATACCAAAAACTTATTTTCCGATGACTGTGTTTTGAAGTTCTTTGGTGAGCTTTGAGCTTGCGATGCGTTGTTTTGGGTTAACGCGGCAGTATGATGGACAAAACGATTTTAATTTTATAACAATTTCCCACGCCATCTCCTTACCTCTATTACCGTATTTTTTTCCTAATTTGACTCTGTCTCAACCTAACTTTCAACTTCCAACCACACCCCGAAAATGGTTTTTTATACGAAGATACGAAGGCATTCAATGCTAAATTGTAACACCAGTCGCGTTGGAATTGTTGTGCGTGTATGACAGAAAAGTATGAGTTCACATTATGAATAAGTACTTTTCCATTATCATGGCAGAAACGTATCAATCTGCGCAAGGGCTCAAGCCAACACAAACGAATTTCGATTTGCTTGTTGCCCCACTTAGGCAGTATTGCTTGATCACTAACTGAACCAAAACTTAATCTATTGCATTTCTCACTCTTTGGCTTTTTGTTGTTGTTGTAGTTTAATTATTTTATCGCCGTTCGGCACGAGTCATTTACAAGCGATGGTTCCTTTCCGGCTTGTTTATATTTATAAGTAACGCGACTGCAAAGCGGTTGGCCATATTGACTTTTTTAACCGAATCAGTCATTAGAGCCGTTTATTAAGTGGACATAGCTACTTTATGCTTTCACCTTTACTGTTCGTCCGTCTGTCTGCGCACCCTTCACCGGATAATCATCGATGATTCAACATGGAGTCACCAATGATTCACCGGGAAACCACCAACGATTCATCGGTGAATCACTCTAGATTCAGCGATGAATCACCGATGATTCAGCGGTGAAACACCGTAGATTCTGCGGTGAATCACTGTAGATTCAGCGGTGAATTAGCGATGATCCGTCGGGGAATCACTGATGATTTAGCGGGGATTCACCGATAATTCAACTGGGAATCACCGATACTATCGGCGCGTCCATTATGAATCATCGGTGATTCCGCGGTGAATGATCAGTTATTCCCCGGTGAATCATCGGTGATTCCACGCTGAATCATTGCTAATTTCACGCTGATTCCCCTCTGGTTAGGTCCAAAATTAACTTCTTTGACTACGTTCTATCGCTACTTTACTATACTCATGACAGTTGTTTATTTATTTAGCGTACGGTCAGTCAATAAAACTGAGTCCGTTGCAGCTACTGTCAAACTTTTGTATGGAAATTTAGACATTGCCTTCAAATGACGAGTCAATGTGAATTGTTTTTTGCACAGTGAGCTTAAACAGTCAATAGAAGGTTTAAAAATGTCATCGTACACCGTCAAGAATACCATTCAAAAAAAGTTAGGATCAAATCAAACCTTTTTCAAAAATTTTGTAAAATATCACTCAAAGTTACCCTCTCGGTCAAAGTCAAACTTTTCTACGGTAATCTGATAATTTCTAATAATAAAAATTGTTGGTATATTTTGCCTAAGATCTGACATTTCTCGCTCTGTAAAATGAATTGAATTTGACATTTTTTAGGTCAAAATTCGATGTCGATTGCAGTATGATTATATATTTCGTATTTCATGAGAGTTTGGGCAAAGCGACTTATTCTTCTTAATTTCTAACATATACATATAGCTATTAGTAATAAGTTATATGTTTACGTTAAAAGTTACAAGTTTACGTTATAAATTATAAGTTTACGTTACGAGCTATGAGTTATAATTTATAAGTTACAAGCTTACGGTACAAGTTATAAGTTTATAGCCCAGATCAGTATTGCAACTGACACAGATTAGTATTGATCAGTTTTAAAACTGATCCGAATCAGTACTGATCAGTCTCGAAACTGATCCGAATCAGTACTGGTCAGTCTCGAAACTGATCCGAATCAGTACTGATCAGTCTAGAAACTGATCCTTATCAGTTTTGAAACCGATCAAGATTAGTACTGATCAGTTTCGAAACTGATACAGATCAGTACTGATGAGTTTCGAAACTGATCCGGATCAGTACTTATCAGCTTCGAAACATATCCGTATCAGTACTGATCAGTTTTAAAACTGATCCGGATTAGTATTGATCAGTTTTTAATCTACTAATCCATATCAGTTTTGAAACTGGTCAATTCTGATGCCGATCAATTTTGGAACTGATCAGTACTGGTCTGGATCAGTTACAATACTAATCTGGGCTATAAACTTATAATGTTAACTTATATATGTTATAAATTTGGCAATAAGTCGCTTTGCCCAAACTCGCTATTCATTTATAAGTTGATTATTTTCAATGGCTTAATGCAATGTTCAAGATCAGTTCGAAAAAATTGTAGTGTTTTGCACTTAAAATAACATTTTATGCGAAAGATAGATGAAATTAGATATCGAACACGTAAATACATTTGCTCATAATAAGCGGCATTTAGTATACGCGGTGTGTAAATATATATTCCATCTATACTCATACTTAATATTTTTTTACATTTTCAGTTGGCCTTTTCTTAATCGGAATCCACAAACTTGTTATTGCACCACAAATACTGACATCACGAACAAGATCAGTTCTTAGGTTAGTCGGAAACCGTATGATTTTCTTCTTATATAGAAAACTATTAACATTTTTTATTTGTACAGCGATTTCAACATGTCATGCGACGATACAGGGAAATTGATCCTAATGCCGAGACCAAATAACTAGTAGCTCAATGTATTTTTAAATTTGTTTTCAATATTTTTTGTTATGGCTCTAAATAAAGCACTAAATAAACGAATTGTCTGTTGAGTTGTTGCACATTTTAATATAAATCCCGAACTGTATGCACTTGATTCATTTTTGCTGTTTTGGGATTACGACAGCCGCAAAAATAATCGATAGAATCTGCCGAACTAAGAAAGACTGACGGTTGGTGGCTGCGAAGTAAACCAAACGTACGAAGACCCAACTCAGCGACGATGGCGAATTGCACAGTTATTGTTGCAATTGATTATCAGGAAAGTTGCATCGACGAGATACGTCAGTTTATTTTTACGTTTTATGAAAAATTAAGTTAAAACTCGAAAATGCTAGGTCTTCCGGAAAATATATGAAAAATATCTGAACATCGTAAAATCCATTCTGACCTGAAACTGGAGTGTGCGGGTCAACTTTTTTCCAAATCTGACCCGAACTCAAACCAAACTATCGACATCAAAACACTAAAAAGCTTACCTTACATCTTACGCTTCTCCTGTTAAGGTTTATGATATCTTTACTAGTCTGCGAATTGCATATTTCCAAGAACTACTTGGCCAGCCTTTCCCAAGAATTTTGGTGCCTTTCGCAAGGCTTCTTTCAATGAGTCCCATTACCAGTTCGGTGTGGATCCTTAAAAACGGTTCAGGACCCGAAGATGGTTTCTCTATGCTATTCTCGCCAGCTCGTTGGCTGCTTCGTAGTTGGAACGCCTGAGTTTCTCGAACCCCATAATTAAGTGGGTGGAACATCTCCTGTACCTTAGCCTCAAACTTGTACGTTCTAAAACCCATACCAGAGATATATTATTGCTTCCTGAAAGGGCCTCTATTCAATCATAGGATACAACTCATTACGTATTACTTTTACTATGAACGTGTAAGCTCTTATTTGAATTATTTTGTCATTGACATGACGCTCAGACATTAACACATCTAGAACAGTTGCGTTATGGAGATAATTAGAAGAGATCAACATTTCGGCATCTAGTGCCAATCTTCAGTCAAGTCATGCACCTTGATATGCTGATGGACGTGATGGACAAAGTGCTGACGTATTTATTTGTCTCAGTTAGAGGTATTTTTGGACTAGCGAATTGTAACGGAAATGGTTACAACTGCCATCTGTTGAAGGCCTCTATTGGCAATCTGCTCTCCAATATCGATATAGCCGAGACGAAAGCGTCATTATTGCTGACTCACTATCTGAGCAAATGATGATTTGCTGAGATGCAACCCGTTTTTCTATCAGGGTCTCACAGCTCTCCTCAGCCGCTAGGGCCTCTGCTTGGAACACTGTCAGGCAGAACAAATCAGCGTGAATTATGTATGCGTTGGTGCACGATGTGCGTACTATGCACAAATTACGTATTTTCATTTTTGCTTCAACTGTCGTAGCAACGTAGGAATTGTTTTTATAATATACGCCGCCGACGTATTTTATGCACCGTGCACGTATTACGAACGCCGTGTACGTATTACGAACGTCGTGCACATATTATGTGAGCTCATAACACGTTCGTTACGTATGGCATACTGCACAATACTAAAATAAGGTTGATAATACATTCACCGCGTATATTATAAACACAATTACTACGTCGCTTGTAGTTCCTCAGCGCTTACGCTAGTCCCTTCAACGCATGACACTCTGCGACGTTGCCAGTACTGTACGTATGCCAGGTATTTTGTATGTAGCGTTGTTACAATAGATTTCCGATGTTAGTATGCACGCAAATGTGAGCTGATAACAATACGTGCTGAACGTATGATAAAAATGATACTTTTTAACGTATGCAGCATTAACTTACGTCTCATGAACGTTACCAAAATATGAAACGTTAACTTTCAAATCGCCTTCTTCATAGATCTCCACTCATAATCCGCGTAGTATTTAGTTTTCTTAAAGCACGGATATCAGTGCAGTCAAAATAAAACAAATTGGAATTTGTTCTTTTTTCAAATAATTTAATTGAAGGAAAATTTCATTTATATTTACGATATTTTGGTTGGTTAACTCTTGGTTTATAAATTTATAATTTCTTTAAAATATTTTGATGCTTTCATTCTTAAAATTGTTTTACATTTTAGGAAACTTCAATCACCATAAACGTACTAAATATGAAAAGACAAAAGAAAAATCTTTAACATTCAAATGAATCCATGACATTTAGCACGTTTATCACAATTTCATCCTTCAAATCAAATAACGAACACACTTTGGTTAAATTGTTTTTAAAATGCAGATATAAATTGGCCAACAAAATTTCCTCACTTTTGATCTTAAAAATGGGATTTCACTTTTCAGTTGAGAATAATTTTTGCTATCAATTCGTTTTCTTAGTCGTACTGAGCAATAAGAATTACACGATTTCTGATTTCAATTTGACGAGTTGATGATTGATGAAAATGTCATAATTCAATAGTAAAGCTCGTTAACTCTCACAAGCCCTTTTTTCGACATCCGAAAGATTTGATCTCGAAATTTGCTTCGAAACTGTACATAAAATTCATAAAGGAAGTTTTCACTCAAAAAAATATTTATCATTTTCATGTTGTAGTTGTTGTTGCGAACAACATTTCACACTTTTTAATAGTTTTTTTAATTAAATTTTTCCTTTAGCTTTCGATTATGAAACGTGGTAGCAAAACAATTTCTTCTATAAGATAAATATTGGTGGTAACGATCGCGAAAGAGAAAAAACTAAGTTCAGATAAATATCGCAAAAATTCGAGTTAGAAAATGGTGTAAAAAGTCGATGGCATTACTTCGAATTGATATGCAGACGCAGTTCGTTGTGGATGCTTTATTAAAAAATTGGTCTTTATGGTGTGCTGTGTTTATGATTATTAATCAGAATGAACCGCAACGACGACTGTTTTAAGACAATTCTCTGAGCGCAGTCCTGGATGCGATGAATTATTTTGGAATTTCTATTGAATGAGCTAAACTAACGCAACGTCGCGTCGCGGAGAAGTCGTAGTTCTACTTATAGACTGAAAATAGTTACAAACCTTGAGATTAATAATTGGCTAGTCTATCTACCCTACGTCATACAAGCCGGTGTTATTTGGGCAATTAAAATATGAATTTATTTCTAATGCCTAAGTTTTCATATTCTCTTGAGGGTTGCGACTTTTTTATTTTTCTTTGGTTTTGCAATACATGTAGCTATTTCATACTTCATAACAACGAATATCGACTCCCTAATTTGAATCTTCAAATCAAATACTATCATTGCTTTTCATTACGAGCGAGATTCTGTTGAAATGATGCCAAGGTTTAAAGTTAGTCATATAAATAGCTTAGCTAACTTCGAAAATAACAGGAAAGCTAAATGTGTAGGTGCAGCGTTATCATTCTCAATTATACATTACTTGACACCAATACACTCACGCAGATATAATAAATAGCTGTTTATATTACACGAATTATTAGATTATTACACAATTCCCGATGTGTTAGTGGACCGAGAGAGTGTTGCAACATAAAAATGTTAGGGAACACATTCGCATGTTGCAACACCATCGAGACTCACCAAAACATCGAGAATTGCGTAATAACCTAGTCAATAATAATAACCGAGCTATGTAGCGATGTGTTATGTTGTCGGCGTGTTAGTGTAGTTTATGTAGTTGTGTGTTGAGCTTAGTGTAGTTGGTTAGGACCGTAACACACCTAAAAACGGTTCATGCATCAAAGCATCGTGCTGAATAGACGTGTATATAAGCGGTGTATACGCAACGCACGAGGATCGAAGTTGTTCGGGCAAAATATCCGCTAGTCAAAAAAAACGGACAAGAAACCCCAGACAAAGTAGCCCCGGCCAAAATAAACCTTTCATTCCGTAGCCCCCACGGGATTACTTAATTGAGGGCTATTTTCACATGGGTTATTTTGTCCAGAGACATTTTAGCTTAGAGCCTATAAATGATTTTAGGATTGATGACGATTGGTCAATGATAAATTACGATTGATCGATTATCAATCATGACTGATGATGATTGATCGAGGATCAATCATGATTGATGATGATTGATCGATGATCAATCATGATTGATGATAATCAATCATAATTGATGATGATCAATCATGATTGATGATGATTGATTGATGATCAATCATGATTGATGATGATTCATCCACAATCAATCATGATTGATGATGATTGCTCCACAATAAATCATGATTGATGATGATTGATCCACAATCAATCATGATTGATGATGATTGCTTCATGATCAATCAATATTCTTTTTCTTCTTTATAAGCCTTTCATTTTATCCACTGCTGGATACAGGCCTCCCCATAGGGGGTATATAGCCATTGAAACACCACGCTGACCAGTGCGGGTTGGTGAGTGGACCACATGCTTAACGTGAATTCCGAACCAAGCCTATATGTTTGATGGTTAATAAATAATCAATCAATATAAATCATTGATAAATCATTATCATTCATCGATTATTCGTAATGCTTTGACAATAACTTATAACGTAAACATATGACTTTTACTTAATAGTTATATTTATGTATAAGTATAAATTTGGCTATAACTCGCTTTGCCCAAAAACTCCATAGAAAAACGGTGCGATTTGGCAAAAAAGATGTCCCCAATCCCTGTTTCCATTACAATGACCCACAGAAAACTTCTGAAATAATGAAATTGTTTCGTTGCAACTTGCGATTTTTTAGCTCATGTAAAATTTTACAATCAAATGTTCGAATAGGCTGAAGCTTGCGTTATATTAGACATGTGCGCTTGATGATAAACTTTGTTCTTATGTTTCTCGTTGTTTTAAATTATTAAAGAAAACGAATTTCATTTTGCTAACAAAAAATGTTAGGCATCAACTAAAATCGAAATTTTTTAGAATTTTGTTTTCCTTATTTTTTTAATTATTTGCTATTTTGTCCGAAATTTGCCTAGAAATAATTCACTTAACTAAAAAATTCACTAGATTTGTATGAAATTATTTCTATTATACTGGATTTCTTTTATCATTTTACTTTTTCTTTTTATAAATCTCATTTTTTCTATTTTTTCCAAATATGCAATTCATTTTAGGGAGCCAATGTCCTAATCTTTACAAAGATAATTACACAATTCCTTAAAATCCTAAAATTATTTTTATAAACTCAAACAAACAAAAAAAAACAGTACAAACAAACAACAAAACACTTTTCTCGCTCAGAAAGAAGGTACAAAAATGAAAAAGAAATGAAAGGGTGAAGAAATGACCGAATTAATGTCACTATGCAGCTAACAAATTTCGGATGTTTTTCGGCGTGTTTTCTTCATTCAAATGTTTGGTAGTGTATCGGAGAGCATTCAACAATGGTTCTGCTTTAATAGCTGGCTGAGCCTGTAGCAGCCGAACACATCCCTTAACATCAACATGAGCTCCGCGGGCGAATGCTCCTACCGGATGCACATGATCATACAATATGACAAGACCAACCATAACACGTAACA
>WJQU01001747.1:0-33792 GCA_029228625.1 Pseudolycoriella hygida | reverse complement strand
AAGAAACAATTTGCCGAAAAATTTTATCCTAGGAGTTATGAGCTGTTTAAAATGACATTTCCAAAAATGCAGTGTTCTGGTCGAATGTGACATAACTCTTGAAATATTTGAGATAGAAATATTTGGTCTTCAGCAAAGTTGTTAAGAATAAAATAAGGAACAACTTTGTTAAAGAAAGATTTTTAGGAAAAATTTTAATTTGGAAGTTATGAATTGTTGAAATCTGAAAATTAGATTTTACAAAGCATATGAAAATTTTTCCAGTTTAAGTGATCATAACTTCCAAAATAAAAAATGTTTCTTCAGCAAAGTTGTTCCTTATTTTATGCTTAACAACTTCGCTGAAGATCAAATATTTCTATCTCAAACATTTCAAGAGTTATGTTACATTCGACCAGAACCCTGCATTTTTAGAAATTTCGTTTACATAACAGCTCATTAAAAATGATGTTGATGCGAGAGAAAGTCGAAGTAAAAACTCTAGAGAAATAATAAATTGGGATCACTGCACCAGATAGAAGGCATGATCTACCTGCCCTGAATCTGAACTAAAAACCTGGCCAGGTCCGACCTGAATTAAACCTGAACCTGAATCAAACCTGAAATATGATGTCATCTCAGGTTCAGGTCAGCTCAGGTTCAGGTTGGCCTGAATTTTTTCATACAAATTGTCAGGTCAACCTGAACCTGATCTGGACTGAACCTGAAATGACATCAAATTTGATTCAGGTTCAGGTTTAACTCAGGTCGGACCTGAACCTAACTAGAACTGAGATGATATCAAATTTCAGGTTTCATTCAGGTTCAGGTTCAATCCAGGTTGCACCTGAAAGTTATGAATCAGGTTCAGGTAAACCTGAGATGAAACAGGTCAGATCTGACCTGATCCGAGCCTTATGTTGAATGACACTTTGGTTGTGTGTGAGAGAATTGCATAGATTTACAACCAGGGACTATTTTTGAGAAAATGTTTTTCCAAATTTTCGCAAAAATTTTTTTTGGATAAACTTGGAAAACTTTTGGAAAAGTCTAAGAAAATTTGTTAAAATACTTTCTCAAAATTAATCCCTACATTTAACCCACATGTCCTTCAACATGTTACCGATGTCACTTCTATCTTGTGCAGTGATGCCAACCTATTATCTATCTGCAATAATCATGCGAAAAAGAATCGCTCCTTGGGATTGATATATGCGTTTTTCGATCCTAGGAAATGAAAGAATTTATGGAAAAATATTCACCAATTCGTGGTTTATGAAGAGCGGAAGAAATTACAGCGAAAAAAAATTTTGTGGAGAGATTAGGTTTGAATTCTTTGATTATGAATGAAGCTACCAAAGTGATATTAATTCCTACTTCACATGCTTTTTCATAGAAGTAAAACTGATACGTTTTGTGTAAAAACTGTCAAATGTAAAGTTTTTCTATCCTTGCTCATTCATATCGACGTAAATAATTATTTCATACCTCGAAATTAAGAAAAGTATTTTCGATCAAAGATGGATTTTCATCATTTAGAGAAACCTGCAACAATTACTTGGTGTTCTAATTTCTTGAGCAGAGAAATGAAACAAAATCTGAAAGTGTCTCATCAAAAGATTTGTCCCATTGATATAAAAAATGTTCCAACAAAAGTTTTATTGATGTCGAGTGACTTTTGACAGAATTTCGATTTTGAGGCTTATTTAAAACATCAAAGATTATTCGAGGGTGGACAGTTCATTGTTTAAATCAACTTTTCGAATCGACCCCAACTTCATACTGAACAAATTCCCATACTTTTTCAAACCAAACGAAATAAATAAAAATGTCAAGGTTGCAACTAACTTAATCGTGAATAGAATTTTATTCAACGTGAAGTTAGCTGCGAATGTGACAGTTCTATTAGAGTCGTGCGCCGCAAATTGGTAGTAGCGGTCATAATTATATAAGTGCTCAGGAATTTGAGATAGAAATTTTTAGTCTTTAGCAAACTTGTTCACCATGAAATGAGGAACAACTTTGCCGAAGAAACTTTTTTTCTATCAATTATATTTCAGAAGGTACTGAATGTTGAAGTCGAACTTTCTGAAAAATGCAGTGTTCTGGTCAAAATTGCAGAACTCTTACGAAGTTTCAGATAGAAATTTTTTGTCTTCAGCAAAATTGTTCAGCACGAAATGAGGAACAACTTTGCTGAAGAAGAAATTTTTCCATCAATTTTATTTCGGAAGTTATGACCTGTTGAATTCTGTTAATTTGGAATTCGAAAATTAGTCCAGTAATAACAGGTCATAACTTCCGAAATAAAATTGATGGAAAAATTGCTTCTTCAGCAAAGTTGTTCCTCATTTCGTGCTTAACAATTTTGCTAAGACAAAAAAAATTCTATCCCAAACTCCAAAGGGTTCTACAATTTAGACCAGAAGACCATTTTTCAAGGAATTTCGACTTCAACATTCGGTAACTTCTGAAATATAATTGATCGAAGAAAAGTTTCTTCAGCAAAGTTGTTCCTCGTTTCATGCAGAACAACTTTGCTGAAGACTAAAAATTTCTATCTCAAATTCCTGAGCAGTTATATCATTATGACCGCTACTATTACCAATTTGCCAACTGTGTGCCGGCATTTCGTCGGCTGGGTTTTCAAGACAGTCTCTAGCCTTAGGACTACATCCTACACTTGTCCAATGTTCAGCAAAAACGTAGAAGAGAGGTGTATCTAATCGGCTCTCAAAGACAATTTTGCTCGTAAATGTCACTGGAACAAAATGTTTGAGTTGCGCCGACTCAAAATTGGACATTCCGCCGCATTCGGCTGACAATAAATTTTAAGTCGGCGCAACTCAAATAATTTGTTCCAGTGACATTTTCGAGCAAAATTGTCTTTGAGAGCCGATTAGATACAACTCTCCTCTACATTTTTGCTGAACATTGGACAAGTCGAGTATACAGTCCAAAGGGTAAAGACTGTCTTGAAGACCCAGCCGACGAAATGCCGGCGCAAGGCTCTAAGTTCTACATATTTCTTTTATTATCTTTGTTATGAAACCGGGGGGTGACATTCTTTTGTTTTAATATGTACTTTTAATATTCAACGTGAAGTTAGCTGCAGTTGTGACAAAATCAGCTGTTTGCAATGAAGTTAGCTTCGGTCGCAACTGCAGCTAACTTCACGTTGAGTGTTACTTGTACAAATAAAAACAAAAGACTGCCACCCCCTGTATGAAACTGGAAAACAATTACATTCTTTTAGCATGAAGTTGGTGTCACTTCGAAAAGCGACATTTCTACAATGAACTGTCATCAGTGTGGGTGGATTTCTGTTTCTAAAAGATTTTGATTTTTCAAGCTCACAGAGCTAACTCACTAAAGACTGACGCATAGATTAATTTATTGAAAATCAAGGTGACACTCACTTGAAAATGTGTAGGTATTTATGGCATAAAAATATTCCATCAAGTACTCAGATGCAAAGCCTACGGTAGAATAAAATAGAAGAGGCGAGAGAGCAGTCTGTCAATTTGGTATTGGGTGAGTTTCACACTTCTTTCATCCCTAATAAAGTTTAAGGCAGAACCTAGACCTGCATGTCAAATGTGCGAAGGCAACTGGATCTCGTTGTTCTGGTTATTTGATCGGCTTTTTAAGCCTCAAAGATTTTGGATTTCTTTATTGGAAGTAATTGTCGCCATAAAACAAGAAAAGTTCAGAGTTTTCGTGTTGACAAAACATTAAAACGGAAATAATAAATAATTTTTAGTCAAAGAAATCTTAAATAAAAATGTTAAAAAAAAACAATAAAAAAATATGTGTGTAAACGACTAAAATCGTAGCCTCACCTGCACGGTTTACACCATTGATTTTGTTGATCCAAACCGAATCTGGCACGACATTTCTTCATATTGTTACCTAAATGTAAACGAACGATTAGTTTCAATACCTAAAATACTGGAGATTTAAAAAGATATTTTTCGTTTTTGAATTAATCGTCAGAATGAGAATGTTTTCGCAATTAAAAAAAAATTATCAAATTTTGTAACCACTCTTCGCTCAATAGATTTCGATCTCTTTAACATTTTAGTTTCTTTCAAAATTATTAAATTATTTGACTAATGAATTTTTGAACTACCTCCATCATTTGGATCTTGTTTTCGTTTCCGTTTCTTGCCACGAGATGCATTTGTACGAGAACTCCAGTCAGGGTACATTTGCATATGTAGCTGTCGCTCGCGTCTGGCAAGCTCGTAATATTTAGCTTGTTCTTCTCGGCCCAGTGCATGCCACTATGTTTAGATATATGAATTGTGTAAATTTAAATTGCTATTTTATTTATTTTGGGAAAGTTTTTGTTTTTAATTCAAATTCCGACAGTAGAGTCAACTGAAACCATAGCTGGGGTTGACGATACGTTACATCGCTTTTGTTTAGTGCAGTGATGAATCGATGCAGACGGATCGTTGTAACGGGTTCGGGTGGTTTGATTTAAATTTATTTTAAACAACAGCGAAAAGAACGAAAAATGAAACAAATACAAACAAGCATACAGAAGATTTTTGACAGATTTACAAAAAAAAAAAATTATCGATTAGGAAATCCAAAGTCAATGCGGTGACTTCGTCACTAGACACAGCGATTTTTCTGAAATTGACTAAACTTTCATCTTTATATAAAGGTACTTTGTGTTCTGAGTCTATTTTCATCGGCAATTCAACTCAAAATAATAAAAAATTTCAAGAATCAACTTCGTTGGTATTTCCGGGTTTTTCATATTTCTCTGAATCTGAGATGTTTTGAAGGTGCCACGAAAGTCTCCTTTTATAGGCCATTCTTAAAAAAAGTGCGACATCTATTGTCATCGTAAGATATCATATACTAAAGATTTTGCTATAAATGTCAAAATTCTCTGTTAGTCTGCTTCAAATTTCAAGTATATAAAATGTGCTGCCAAATAATTTCATTGAGAACGGCCTTAATAGGAGGAAATCCTCATAGATAGCGTGACATTTCCCTCGGACAATAATCCGCTAGGAGGATTTTCTTTCCATTGGTATGTGATATTATTGCTGGATAAAACAATCCCCTGCAGAACTACGAGGGAGATTTTTTTCTCTGATCATATCACAGCGAGACAGATGCATCGGAATATCCCCCGTGTGAATTATGCAAAAAGGAAATTTTTTACTGCTTTGAGATTATAATTTTCCTGAGTGAAAAATTATTATCCTTCGCGAGATATTAGAATGTCGACACAGCAGGACCTATTTTCGGTAATTTAAATTCCCGAAAATTTCTAAAAATTTCAGAAAATTCCACAAAAATTTCCAAATATAATTTTCGGGAATATTTGGAAATTTTAATTCCCGAGAATGGCCCTGCGACACAGTGAGCGTTTTGTTAGGGCTTACGGCAATACGGAGTTCCCAGCTAATACGTCAACTTTAGCCATAATTCTTTTTTTACTGCATTCAGGAAACACCACACTGAGGAAAATATCTACAAGCGACGAAGGAATTGTGTTTATAATATACGCCGCTGACGTATTTTATCCACCGTGCACGTATTACGAAAGCCGTGTACGTATTATATGAGCTCATAACACGTTCGTTACGTATGGAATAGTACAATAGTACACAATACTTAAATAAGGTTGATAATACATTTACTGCGTATATAATACGCCGATGGCGTATATTATAAACACAATTCCTACGTCGCTTGTAGATATTTTCCTTAGTGCAGGCTACAGACATACCAAACCGTGTTTTTTTAGATTTCTTTTAAATAAATAATTAGATAAATAAAAAAGGAATTGCAATGAAAGAGTGACCGAAGAATTTTCCTATTTCGTCACCCACGAAACTACGACTTGAACTAATTTTATATGAAACTGCATAGTAGGGCCGAGCTGGTAATGAATTCTTAAGTTGATCCTCGTACTACAATTCCGTCATTTTTGTTCAAGGACCGCACTCCTCATGCGATTCGTGTACATCTCTAACAGGCCTTGCCAATTTCGGCCTGGGCTCCGGGGCACGCAATTTCTCAAGTGTACTCCTTCGTCACATCACTCCAATCGAAAAAGCTTTATTCGAGCAAAAATGACGGAATTGGCTTTTACTCGCCTTAACTTTAAGAACTGACTTGTGAATATCTCAAATGCGCCACAAATCCAGAACAACATAAAAAAAACTTGATGAAAGAAGCTACCGTTCCAGAGTTCTTCCCTGCGTCGAAATTGCCATATACAAGATTTCGTGACGAAATTCATGATATGTGAAGCAACGCAAGCTTCGTCACAAAAACAGTACTTTGACAAAAGCCGACGTCACAAAACGAGTGGATGGTGCTACCGACCAACTAAAACTTAAAACAAAGCATTATTTTTTTGCCGAAAATAATCAGACCAATGTGTCATCAAACTTGGTACAGTTTTTTAGTACGTCGTTACTCAGGGTTTGATTTCATGCTAATAATGTGAACGGTAACGTACTGGCTTTCCACCAAGAATATCCGAGTTCAATCCTGGTGGGGACAAATTCTGTTAAGGATTTTTCTTCAATGTATAGCATGAAAGTAACGTTCCTAGGCACACCCAGCTTCATTATTTGGGTAGTTGTGAATTTGGTGTCGCAACGAATCGTACATAGAAGAATGACAAATATGACGTCACTCATATTCGATGAATTTGTTTTTGGTGATCAAAATTTAATATTTTTTTTTGTTAAAAAAACTATAATGAATTCTATGTACAAATATCTGAGCCTAACTTTAGGCGGAGATAAAATTAGCACTTGAAGAAATCCTAACCGTTAGGCGTGGTTCGGAATTCACGTTAAGCATGTGGTCCACAAAATGGCTGGCGGTAAAACACATTGATGTGGCGAACCGGCATTCTAAGCCCTTCTATTTTCCGCTCCTAGTACATCGTAGATGACACTAGTTTTGTGTGCAATTTACTACTGACACAGTAAAAACTTCGGTAACGAAAAGATCTCTAAGAAGAATCCATATGAGCGAAAGCTCACAGATATTGCGGAACTAGCAAAATAAAAATGATCTATAGCCTCTGACCCGGACGGGTTGTAACGGCGGATTACTATTATATTAATGTGAATGAAGAAATACGTCGTCGCTCAGTTAAGAAACCAACTTTGGAATGACATAATTCGATTGTCGTGTGACTAGTATATTATACTAGGGACATGCATATTAGGCGACTGACATGCATATTGGTCAAATAGTACATTCCAAAGGTAAATTTCAAACGTATAATGTCATTTTCGCTTTTCGATGAAGTGTAGTAACAAAAATTAAAGTTTTTACGACATCGTTGTACATGCTACAGAGAAAAGTATAACTTCAACAAACAGTTATTTCAAATTGTAAATCATTTTGCAGCAAAATATACATATAAGTAACGTTTTCTTTCCATTTAAATATTTTGTTAAAACGATTCTCCGAATAATTTGTTAATTTTTGTCTCTTTTTTTAATTCTAATTTTGTGATGTAAATTAATTAATAAATCTAAAAGTTAAATCACCAAACAAATTATTAATTTTGTTTATCGTTTATTTGTTGGTATTCTTATCAAAAAAAAAGTTCTGTGATCTGATAGTGGCTTCAATTGTGGTTTGTTTGATTTTAATCAAATTCTCATTCTGCGATTAGGATTCTTTTTATAATTAAATTAAGAAAATAAAAAACATTTAAAAAGAGAGTTATCAAATAAAAAAGGCATGTTATTAGTGTTACGTGGTCGTGGCTCTGATGATTTTTTTTTCTTTACCTTGTTCTGGACAAGTTTACCTTTTTTATTTGCTTTCGATTCCAAATCAAATTTTTTTTAAATTTTCTTATAGCCTTTTTAAGATTTTATTTATTTATTATTTCCTTTATAATTATATGTATATTTATGCTTACAATTGATTTCTTATTTTCTCTTTCATTTTCATCATTTAAATCAAACTGCATTTCTCGTTTGACCTTTTTTTTTGGATTTTATAATAATTTTTTTTATTTAAAAAGAAATTCGAAAAAAATATGGAAAATGTTTTTGAACTGTCAAAAAATCTGTATGTGTATGGATAGCAATAAATTTTTCTTTAGCGCGCAATTATAAAACTAAAAAAAACTTTGATTTGGAAGAAATGAAAATCAACCATTTTTCCTATGCTTTTCTTCAAAAAAATATATATTTTTTTTATTGTGAGGTTATGATAATTAAAAAATTTCAAATGCTATGAAATATTTTAAGTAATGTCTCACTTGTGAAAGTTCCTTTTTAGTTGAACTTGAATTTGCAAAGACGATAAACAAAGAACAAATAAAATTGCACTCGCGTTGACTTTACACAATTTAAGTAATTCCTGTAAGTAAAAGTGAAGAATTTGGTGCAAATTTTGAATTTGAATTGAAAATTTGCGCCATTCTAAAAATGAATGAATTTTTTTTTTCTTTTGGTGCAATATTTGAATTTACTATCCACGCGTCTAGTACAATATCAGCTTACATCAATAGTATACGAAATTTCATGATGAACTAATAAGTCGACAAGTGTACAATGTTTCGGCGCTTGACAATTATGAATTTCGTCGTGAAATTTTGTATATTTTGACATAAGCCGACACCGCACTGGAGTAAGTGCACCTGTCACAGGGGGGTGACAGTCCTTTGTTCTGAACCGTGCAAATGCTATTCAGAATGAAGTTAGCTGGAGTTGGGATCGTAGCTAACTTCATTACAAATAATTCAGCTGATCTCATTCACAAATTCACCAAAATCAGCTGACTTCATTGATGAATTCAAAGAATCAGCTGATTTGTTTGTAATGAAGTTAGCTGCAGCTAACTTCACTCTAAATAGCATTTTCACGTTTCAGAACAAAGGCCTTTCACCCCCTGACCTGTCACGAGCCCCGTGATAGTTACGAGTCTTTCATTTGTTCTTTTTTGAGAATAAAAGAAAAGACACTAGGAGCTCGTAATTAAAGCAATTTCTAAACAGGCTCGTAACCGATGTTTCTACCCTATATGGATAGAATAAAATGGATTGTGTTGAAAAATTGTTTAAAGTCAATAACCGATAACCAACGACGCGACGCTGTTATAAACCGATGTTTTAAAAATGAATTCAATGATGAGAACCGTTTTTTGTTTGTAAGCTGTGCAAAAGCAATTTAATAAAAAAATAATAAAAATATTTTTCAACGGAAAATGGCTGATTTTGCTGGTAAATTTCATATATTAATGTTAAATATTTTATTACAATAACAATGTTTGTATTATTGTATTATAAATAAGCTCATTGGAAAGCCTAAAGTCAAAGTAAATTAAAAAAAAATCATTCAATAAAAAGCCTTGTAACTAAACTGTAACTTTCTCTTTTCAATAATTTTTCATCTTTGTCAACTAGCAATGCGTTACAATACCTCCCGAATCCGCGGGCGATCTGTCTTTTTTACGTTTCTTCTTTTTTGAAACATAACCATAGTTGTCACGCGCACTCCACCCCGGATATAATTCCATGTGTAGTTGACGTTCTTGTCGAGCTTTTTCATAGTATTTACTCTGTTCATCTCGGTTTAATGAATGCCACTGCATATACATATTTGTTTAAAAAAATTTTGCTTCACTTTAGGCTCACATTACCTTACAAACCTCACAATTCCTTATCTTGAATATAACAAGATTTTCGGGTAAAGCATATGGAAATTGAGTCAGACTTCGTACATAGAATTGTGAGGTCATGTGAGTCATACAAATGTCAGCCTTAATAGAGGTTTTGAGTTAGAATTTGTGATTTCTGATAACTAGTTTCTTTACGCCAGGACTCGGAGCTACTTGGGATTCAAAGGTGTCACTTGTCAAAGCCTAACCGTCTGGGTCACTTAGTATACTTAATACCACCGTGTGTACTGTGGTGCATCAAGGTGTACCGTGGTGCAACCAAACTACATAAACAGAGAAGGTAACGCAGAGCCTGAGGGAATTACAAGAATAACGGGGTCCAAGTTTGCGCGGGATATTGTTTTTGTCATGTGAAATTGGTTTCGTCAAGTTGCTGTAATGGTTTCGTTTCTATATAATCTTTTTCACCTTGAGGTAACTTGAGGTAACGGGATTCCATATGTGCACAACATGACATTCAACACAAACTTGGACTCCGCGGCTGTGGATCTCCGCTACCTTCAGTGTTTACATACTTTGGCTGCATCAAGGTGTAGGAATGGGAATCAGGTACGCTTCCGATGGAAGCGGATTTTGCAGTTTATACGAATGGATCAAAAACTGATGAGGGAACGGGTTCAGGTGTGTACTCAGAGAACTTGAATTACGAAATGTCAAGAGCTCTGGGTGTACACGCCACAGTTCTTCAATCAGAAATTATTGCGATCTGTGATAGTTCCGAGAGAATGCTGGAAGATGGCGTGGAAGGCAAGAGAATTCTGATCTGTTCAGACAGTGAATCGTCTATCAATTCGATGTTAGGATTTCATCGAAGCTAGTTCTCCAGTGCTTCGAGACTCTGGAAAACGTATCGAGAGACAATGAAGTTATATTAACATGGGTACCAGAACACTCAGGAGTACGAGAGAACGAAAGGGCTGATGAATTAGCGAGAGAAGGTAGGAACTACATTCATCGGACCAGAACCTGTTGTTGGTAATAGCGCAGGGCTGATCAGCTCTTTGGTGAAGAGTAGAACAAAAAGGCACCATCAAGAAAGATGGAACGCTCTCGAGACATGCAGACAATCGAAGGAATTTTTGGCGGGATGTGACGCTAAAAAGACTGAATTTCTGCTGAGTCTCAACAGACGGATTTACGTAAGCTTCTGGGGATCTCAACAGGTCATAACAGCTTGGGAAATCATCTCAGCAAGATGGGTATCGTTAACGATCCGACTTGCAGAGGTTGCGGCTTAGAGCCGGAAACAGCAAGACATTTTATATGCGCTTGCCCTGCTTTAAAAGCTCTGAGAACGAGGCTTTTAGGGGACTTCTACTTGACCCCTGAAGAGCAGTTAAAGTTAAATTTAGCTGATGTGCTTTCCTTCAATACAGGTAGCAAATGATCTATAAACGAATAAAAAAAATGGCTAGACGGGCCCGAAACACGAATTTGAATCAGAAATGTTAAAACGGAAATACAGTACAATAGGAGGCCCAACGAGGGTTGGTCTCAGTGTTTTTGATCTGGCGCATCTCGACTTTAAGAGAACTGCAATAATTTTGCACAACAGTATTTAGTGTAGTTTTAAGCTGAATTTTGTAAAAGATCTAATTTCCAAATAAAACCAAACCAATCCAAAGGTGTAGCGTGCTGCACCAAGGTGTACCGTGGGGCATCAAGGTGTACCGTGCTGCATCAAGGTGTGCCGTGGTGTATCAAGGTGCACAGTAGTGCATCACGTTGCACAGTGGTGCATCAAGGTGCACAGTGGTGCATCAAGGTGCATAGTGGTGCATCAAGGTGCACAGTGGTGCATCAAGGTGCACAGTGGTGCACCAAGGTGCACAGTGGTGCATCAAGGTGCACAGTGGTGCATCAAGGTGCACAGTGGTGCATCAAGGTGCACAGTGGTGCATCAAGGTGCACAGTGGTGCATCAAGGTGCACAGTGGTGCATCAAGGTGCATAGTGGTGCAATAAGTTTCACTAAAGTGAACGATTAAAAATTTTCATATGAAAAGATCAACTGTACTATGCTTTGAAGAAAATCTCCACAAAAAAATTTTTGCCACTAGAGTGAGGTTTTGTTTATTTTCTTGAATTGGAACAATGAGTAAAAACTTTCGTCTACTGATAATCCCGTCGGGGATGATTATTTCACCCAAAGAATTTGTCAAATGGAAAATAAAGTCATCAAAGATCACAAATTCTAAAACAACTGAATTGAGGAATTTAAATCAAATTGAATCGTCCAAAAAAGAAACAAATAAAATTTGTAGAAAATAAAAAGAAATTGGGAAAATCTTACCCTTCGGCCCAATATTTGGTTAATGGCTGCTGATTCTTTAAGCGTACATTCGGCCACCACTTTGGCCCGCATCTCTTTCATATACAACATAAATGCATTTAGTGGTTTCTTGATATGTGGTTTCTTCTTTTCATTGGCACTATCTTGCTTGTCGGATTGAATACCCGGCGAATTTTTTTGGTGATCTAATGTGTTCCTGAAATTGAAATAAAATCCGTTTAGCTTTCGGTGCATGGAATATCGTGATGGGTGGGAAAACTTGTTGGAGGAACCCTAAGACAAACCTTTCAAGACTTCGGTTTGCCATGCTAGAACTGATAGTCGAATATTTATTAGAAGACAGAGCTGATGAATTAGTTTTTTTCTTGGAAGAAGTGACAGTCTCTGCAGGAGTTGTATTCCCACCAGTCATTAGATACTTCGCCTGATGATACGAACTGATTGCGCTGATCACATCGCTGCCATCATCATTTTGATCGTCCACATCGCCACTGTCCTCCAACGCTGTTTCTTCTGTTCCGAACAGCTCGCTATTCGGCTGGCAAAATGTCGCTGCATGCTTGTAGTAATACTCTGACATAATATTCTGTTCCAACAATTTGTTGATTATTGAAATGAGATTATTTGCGGCAATTTTATTTGTCAATGTGTTGGTGCGTATCAAATGGTTGATCGTTTCATTTGGTGTCATCTTTGAATCAGCTGTGGATTGCAAGTACTGATTGGTCAGCTTCAGATAACGTTCCAAGTGGATTTTGGCGATATCAAGTGACTGCTGTTGATTGAGGTAGGTTGTCATCGTTTCATCGAATGAAAGACCGGATTGATTCGCCGATGGCGTTGAGTCTAACGGAAGGGTGGGCGATGTTAAAGGATAGAGGAAGTTTGCTCGATTCGCTGGCGAATGACGATCTTGAGGTGGTGGATCAGGTGACTGAGTCTGTTGAGCTAATGTGAATGTGACGGATGTGGCTGTCGCTGGTGTGGCCGATGTTCGAGTTTGTATTGAATCGTGTTCCGGTGATGGTGATCCGCTTGATTTAATGTTGAAAAAGTCATCAGCAACGTTTGTAACTGGTTGGGAATCAACAATATTTAACGATGTCGATGACGGTGGAACAACTGCAATTGGTCGTTTTTTTATTGATAAATTGAGAGGTTCATTGTGTTCCATCATTCGTCGTGAATTATGGTATGAGTCAATCAGTCAATTCAACCCACTTCTCTAACCACCAACATTTTTCAACTAATTAACTCTATTCATTTGCTGAATTCGTTTCAACTCTTGAATGGTAATTTCATCATTTTACAAAAGCCATATCAGTTACGATCTCGTTTTTCACTCAAAAACAAAGAAAATGTGCAGAATATTTCGTCCTTTTCACCGAAAAAAATAACAACAACAATGGAAACTGTGACACCACACCACCGAATGAAATATTAAATCAATAAATTGTACACATCACTCTTGTTATGTGTGTTACCATATCGTACAAAACAAAGTAGGGGAATCACTTAAAGTCCCATCACTCTCCAAATGTCATCCTCACAATCCACAGGTTATGTGGCTTCATTGAACACGATATCGCGCAGCAGTAAATTATATTCCATATGCACCCCGATGTACAGAGAGATACAATTTAATGCCTTGACGATGGAAACGTCGTCGCTGTCGGGCAAACCATTCAAAGCATTCAATAAAATTAATGCTGATGTGCAATACAAACGATTTTTATAATTCATAAAGAGCAACACACAACTGAAAATTTCCCCTCATTTCAATCGCACCAATTTTCTTGTCCACTTATCGTTCACCAATTTTTATCGTTCGACTCACTACAGTCCTTGTTTACTAAACGTATTGCCAAACCGGTATTCGATTTGTTCACTTGCTGATCCAAAATGCGTCAAATTTCTGTACAGTTTTCACAAACAAATTCAAATTTCTATCTGTGTCACAATTCACAGTCTATTAGACGAACTATATGTCAAACGAATGGCCTTAAACATCCTTGGAAAATTTACACATTTTCCTATGGCGCATATTTCTCCAACTGAGTGAAATAAATCAACAACATGCAATTGCATCAAAAAAAATATATATCTCCCCTTCATTTGATGTGTATTTATGCACAACGACAACGCGTCCCTTGTGTTATCTACTTTGCCTATTATATTGATTCTCGCATCTTGCTTGCGGGATGTTTCAAGGGGGCTGTTTTATATGAAGCAACTGTTAAAAGAGAAAAAAAGCTTTAGACTCGTACGTAGTATACGAGGCTTATGAGTTTGCTTTACTTTATCGAACGGCTGTTTGTGACTTATTGACAGAATAGAATAGCCAAAAGCTTTAGAAGGTATTTCCGAAATAGTACATTATGCACCGCTGTCCAGGATGCTCTATTTTGACGATTTGGAGGTTATTTCCCGAGCCGAAGGCGTGGGAAATAATCCAAATCGTCAAAATAAACCATCTTGGACAGCGGTGCAAATATAGTTTTATCTATCGAGAGCAATATGTCGAGTTAAACAGAGATTATTGCTCTAGATAGATAAAATTACTTATATGTCCTCGAGGAAATTAGCAAAATACTCATTAAGGAATCAAATTAAAACCCTTGAGTGGGAAAATTGGAAAATATTATCCTATTTTTTATGAGTATAGGACAATCAAGTGAGTGACAAGACAAAAGATTGACATGACAAAATCATTTGTTGCCCATTGTGGTTCGGTCCAAAAAGTAAGTCCTCGAAGAGGGTGGTTGTTTCATATGAACTTTTCATTCATTATGAAGTTTAGACAATCGCTTTCACAAGTAAAGTTTCAGAGGAATATTTTTACTAATCAAATAGTGCGCACGCTTTTTTGATTGGGGGGTTAGGGGTTTTTTCCATGTATGTTTGCGTGCAAGGAGGAAGGGTGGGTCTAAAATCCGTCTTTTTTAGCGAGCACACTATTTGAATGGCTCTAATGATACTACACTGAGGAGAATATCTATAAGTGGCGCAGAAAACACGTTCATTACGTATGTCGAAATATGAAATACTTAAATAAGGTATATATATACGTCAGCGGCGTATATTATACGTCAGCGGCGTATATTATACGTCGGCGGCGTATACTATACGTTGGCGGCGTATATTATACGTTGGCGGCGTATATTATACGTTGGCGGCGTATATTATACGTTGGCGGCGTATATTATACGTTGGCGGCGTATATTATATGTTGGCGGCGTATATTATACGTTGGCGGCGTATATTATACGTTGGCGGCGTATATTATAAATACGACGTATTAAGTATTCACGCCTCGGTTGAACAAAAGTTAATTGCAATGTCGTTCATACATTTTCACACTTTTTCACATTTTTTATCGATAATACTCACCATTGTAGGCAAAAAATTGTTCTACATTATACCTTCAAACACTTTTGTTTTTTTTTTTTTATAAAGCTAATTTGATGCATCGAACTGCACAAAAATGAAGACTAGAATTAGCTTTAGAAAAAAAAAACAAAAGTGTTTGAAGGTATACCGTAGAACAATTTTTTGCCTACAAAGGTGAGTATGATCGATGATATTCTGAAAAAGTGTGAAAATGTTTGAAAAAATACAGTTTTTTCAACTTTTTTCATAAAGCGCCCAATAAATTTTTTGTTCATTGTTGAAATGTGATTAGCAGATGCCAATTGTGAATTATATACAAAGAATACCAATATGCAACGACATTTCAATTAACTTTTGTTCAACAGAGGCGTGTATTGTGTAGTATGACATACGTAATGAATGTTTTATGAGCTCCCATAATACGTGCACGGCGTTAATAATACGTGCACGGCGTTAATAATACGTTCACGGCTATGATAATACGTAAACGGCATTAATAATACGTGCACGGCGTTAATAATACGTGCACGGCGTTCATAATACGTGTACGGCGTTAATAATACGTGCACAGCGGTTATTATACGTGCACGGTGGATAAGATACGTCGGCAGCGTATATTATAAACACAAGTCCTACGTCGTTAGTAAATATTTTTTTCAATGCATGGGCGTTGGAACTCACAGCAGAAACTCCAGCTCCGTTCAGAAATTCACCGATGATAGAATCACCTTCATGGGTCACAAAGTCAATGCTCCTGAATTTTCAAATAAAAAAAAGTTCTCTTGTCTTTTGGGCGATTTCCAATGAAATGTGACTAAACCATTGAAATTGGTATAGGGAAGTAGCGATAGAGCGAAGTCAAAATCGATTTAAAAAATTTCACGAACCTTGAACTCGTGCGGGTCTTCGATACCTTCTATTTAATTACTGAACTTTCTTTTGATTGTAAGATTGTTAGACTGCTTAATTAAATGTTTTCAGAAGCTCAAATCATAACTTCTTTAACCTTTCTGGTAAAGGAATATCAAAAGTATAAAAAGAATCGTGAATATCATTTTGAACCATTTAAATACTGAGGTAAATGTAAATTTTCGAATTTTACTTGGTTGTGTATAAGAGACGGTTGTGTTAACGTTTCGTTTTTTTTTTTGGCTGCCTTGGAATATCAATTAAAATTCAACATTTACTACAAATGTTGAAAGGAAATGTTAATGTCATTTACAGTCATCCGAAACAAATCAGCTAATAATTTTCAGCAAGTTCTGATGTAATTTTCCAATTGGGAAACCACACAAGATTCTGATAAAAAAAAGAAATATTTAATTAACTTTGCATAACATTACAAAACAGAAATCCAAAATAAATTCGAAAATTTATCCCACAAACGTATCATTCATCGCATACCAACTTCCGTTTAATTGAAAAATCAATAATCCGTCTTAAAAAAAAATATAAAACAAAAAATAACAAAAACACCATCTAAGTTCATTCCCCTCAACTAAAAAAAATAAAACGAAGCTTTCAAAATGTTATTGAACAGACCACCTATCGTAAATGGTAAAAACATTCACCCCAAAAGCGTGTGTTTGGTTCGCCGTATGGTAATGCACATAAATATTTCCAATAAGTTATTGTAGGGGCCGTAATGTATACATTGAAAAATAAACTCACCTTCCATATCGATGATTAGAATCTTGACCTATGTCCTGTTTGGGACCGGGCGTTACGATCGCAGGATGGGAATTGAGCACATGATGTGGTGATGAATGAACAGAAGGCAACAGACTAGGCGAAAAGCGAAATGAAAAATCACTGAAAATGGGATAATATTAAAGAAAGTTTGATAATTTTATCCTTTGATGTTGTATACCTTGACAGCGATGTATTTATAGGTATCGATGAAGGGTATGGTCCTCTAAATCCAGACGCCGCTGAATATACAGAAGGTGTGTGCCTGTAAAAAAAACGATTTAATTTTTTTAGATAGTTCTTTATTGTGATGGGTTGGTTCTTCATGAAGTGTGTCTGAGCTCTGAATATTCTTCAAGTTAAAATTAAAGAATCTGCCCCAAATATCGTTACTTTTTAGACCCGTACGAAGAACGAAGTTCTTCGAAAAGGGGTCTTATGCGTTTACCACGACGTTTGTAACCACCCCAATTTCGACCTGGGAGTAGTTGGGGAGCATCAATCCTTGTGCTTAGATGACGAAGCAACAATAAAAACGTTGTTCGTCCGTCCGTCTGTCTGTTACCGCGATACCTGAGTAAATCTCAACCGATTTTAAAAAACTTCAAAATCTTTTTTCCCTGAAAGGTAATCGAAAAATCTTTTATAGGATTGATTCTGGGCACTGTTGGTCCAAGGGCCGCCGAGCTCGGGCCGTTTTTGTGTGATTTTCGGTCTTTTGTACATGACTCGAGTAAAATATTTTCCGATTTTCATAATATTTTTTGTTGGAAAGATATGGGCATGACAACTTGTAGAACAAACTTTTTTGATTTTGAGCCCTTGGACTTAGCTAGGGCACTAAAAACGAGTCTCTGCTAGGGCCCTACATTTTTTTTGTACATAACTCGGGTATAAATCTCTTCCGACTTTCAAAAAAAAAATTTAATCGAAATTCTAGGAATATCTCACATTTTATGGAAGAAAGTTTTTTGATAAGATACCCTTGGACTCAGCCAGGACCCTGAAACTAGGCCCAACATGTTTTTGTGTACATAAATCGGACAAATCCTAACCGATTTTGTTGATTCTTTTTCTATTTGAGAGATAACAGTGTACCGAATTATATTCGTAAACAAATTTGGGCCTGTGCTTGGAGCTCAAGTGGGTCTCTGGTCGGTCCTAACCGAAAAAAAAATTTTTTGTCATATTGCAGAACAGATTGAGGGAAGCAGTTTTGTCTATGGAAGTATGTGTCAGAGGCATTTCCTTATGGCCCCAGGTCGGTCCTAAAGTCGGCCCTTAACAAAAAAATTGTTTTTTGCTATGTTGTAGAGAAAATTGAGGCGAACATTTATGTCTAGTTGGAGATCAATTTTGTGCTTTCGGGAGGGTTCTTTTCTTCGTACGGGTTTTTCAATATTTCCCTATCGACAATTTCGAATACAACTTAATGTGGACGTAATTTCAAACACTTAAGAGTTAAGGCAATATTTACTTAAATACGTTCGAGTCGTTACATCAACTCTGTTTGCCACATCTATTCTGATACGTCAGGGTCCCTTCATATGTTTTTTGTTTGTGACATGGGCTTTAGGCCCTTTATCGTAAAGTACGAGGAATAGTTTCTCTTTTAACGTAGTAATGGAGTAATGTAATGAAATATAATTAATTAATTTGTTGTTAAAAATTGTCGGCGGATAAAGCCAACTCAACTCCAATTCAAAGGAGGTATCTTTCGGAAGCTTTTGTCGAAGGCGATCGAGGTGACTCCAAACAAAAAATACCTCAAATCGATAATATTGACATGGCTGTCGTAATATCATCAAACTAGGTGGTAACACGATGTTAAAAGCAATAACCGCTTTGTTCAATAAATGTCTGGAAATGGGAAAAATACCAAAAGCATGGGAAAATGCAGTGATCGTACTCCTGCACAAGAAAGGCGACATAACAAACCTGGAAAATTATCGGGTGAGTAGTCTGCTATCAACTCTCTACAAGTTATTCATGAAAGTCGTTGCAAAGAGAAAAACAAAAAAGTTGGATTTCTACCAACCAGTCGAACAAGCTGGATTTAAGTCTGGTTTCAGCACGAATGATCATTTGCAGCCGATGAGAACTTTGATAGAGAAATGCAACGAATACAAGATTCCCACAGTCTTGATATTCATAGACTTTGAGAAAGCATTTGATTCGGTAGAAATCTGGTCAATTTTAGAATCGTTAAATGAATGCAGAGTGGACTCAAGATATTCCAATACGATAAGACATTTATACGAGAATGCTACGTCGTGTACAAAGTTGCATGAGCATACGGCCAAATTCAAAATCGGCAGAGGTGTAAGACAGGGCGACACCATCTCTCCAAAACTATTCACATCGACTCTAGAAAATGTCTTCAAGAAATTGGATTGGAGTAGGATGGGAATTAACATAAATGGGAAATACCTGAGTCACCTCCGTTTCGCAGATGACATTGTTTTGATAGCAACGGATCTGGACCAAGCACAAGTCATGATACAACAGCTGAATGATGATGATGATGAGTCAAGTAAAATTGGTCTCAAAATGAACTTATCTAAGACAAAATCATGACAAACCTCGACGGTGACAGGGACATTAAAATTGGTGACTGAAAAATGAATGTGTATCTTGACCACAAGTTAAAATTAGGTCTGGACAATCAGACAGCAGAGATTAAAAGAAGAATTGGCCTTGGATGGGCAGCGTTCGGAAAACTCAGGCTAATCTTCAAAAGCAAGATGAATAACAGTCTGAAGCGAAAAGTGTTTGACTCGTGTGTCCTACCATTGTGAACGTATGGCGCAGAAACGTTAACATTAACAAAAGCATCTGAAAACAAGCTGAGAGTAGCACAAAAAGCAATGGAACGAAGTATGCTTGGCATTTCGCTTAGAGATAAAATGACCAATCAGTGGATTCGTCAATAAACGAAAAACGTTGATGTAATGGAAAGAATAGCATCTACGAAGTGGAACTGGGCAGGACATATTGCGAGGATAACAGACGAACGTTGGACCAGAAACATAATGAATTGGAGACCACCCACGACACGACCAATGGACAGACCACCAGAAAGATGGACGAATTCAGACAAGCGAACAGCAGGGACAGACTGGCAGCAAATGGCAATGGATCGTTCAGAATAGAGGAGGAAAGGGGAGGCCTACATCCAGCAGTGGATATCAACAGGCTAACGAAGAAGAAGAAGATCATCATCCTTAAAATTTTATAGACCATTAGTACTTTTCTGTGTGCGGTCTTTATGCTGAACTATCGCCCTCCATGCCCTTCTATCACCCCCCAAGGAGATCGTTTCAATTCTTTAATAGTTGAAGTATTTGGTCTGTGAATGAGTTCCCGCTGTTTATTGTTAGATGGCGTCAGATAAAAATATAGCTAACTACTGTCAGTCAAACTATATTTTTTTGACAACCATGATTACTGTCAATAAAATTCAGTAAACAATGTGACACGATTCTTAGCAGAACATAAATTTTTCCTTCATTAAAAATGTCTAATTTTCTTCCAAGAAGGGTTCATTTGCGGGAAGTTTTATTGTACTTCTTTAAAATAAAGAAGACTGCGGCTAAAGCTCATCAATTACTTGTAGAATGTAGAAACCTTTGGTGAACATGCTCTATCACAAACAACATGCAGACACTGGTTTCGACGCTTTAAAAGTGCTGATTTTGATGAGACAAAGAGCGTTCAGGTGGTTCAAAAAAATTTGAAGATGTACAAACGACGACGTTACTCGATGAAGACTCATGTCAAACTCAAAAATATCTTGCAGAATCATTAGGAGTTGATCGAACAACAGTTTCCAAACGTTTAAAAGCCATTGAAATGATTCAAAAGATGTCACATTGGGTGCCACATGAATGGAAAGAAAGAGACGTTGAAAGAAGAAAAACCATTTGTGAATTATTGCTTCAAAGACATAAAAGAAAGAAATTTTTGCACCGAATTGTGACCGGTGATGATAAGTGGATCTATTACGAGAATCTTAAACGCCTTAAAGCCTGGGTAAAGCCAGGTGAGCCAGGTCCATCGCAACCAAAACGAAATATTCACTGTGCAAAGAGAATGCTGTGTATCTGGTGGGATGTGAAAGGTGTTGTGTATTATGAGCTTCTGAAACCTGGTGAAACAATTAATGAGGAACGTTATCGACAGCAATTAATGCGTTTGAAGCAAGCTCTGGTCGAAAAACTACCAGAATGGACCGATAGACATGACTGGTTAATTTTTCTACATGACAACGCTCGTCCACATGTCGCAAAAGTTGTGCAGAACTATTAATTGGAACGAACTGGGAAGTTCTACCTCACCCGCCTTATTCGCCAGACATTGCCCCTTCTGATTACTTTTTATTCGATTGCATGAATAACGATTTATTGGACATCGGTTCTCTTCTTTCGATGGTATCGAAAAATGGATCTCTGATTGGTTTGCCTCAAAAAATGAGGAATTCTTTCGACATGGAATCCGTAAATTACCTGAAATATGGGAAAAAGTAGTGGCTAGCGGTGGACAATATTTTCAGTAATGTATTCATACATTTTGTTATTGAAATAAACGTTTAAAAACAGCAAGAGAAAGTTCTTCTGTTATTGTCACCCATAACGGACACTTTCCCTGTACTTGACTCTTGGGATAACATTGACGTCCCTCATAAAAAAATATAGCCACAAATCTAAAACCTAAAAAATTTATTACTTGTGACAATGCAACCGATAATAAACTTTCAATGACAATTTCAGACGTAAAATTTAAATATTTTGAATTGCAATGACATTTCTCAAACAGTCATGCATAGAGAAAACAAACCATAAAACAATAAATATAAACTAACAATCTTCGAGAAGGTAAGTTAGTGTATAGTGTACCCATAAGAAATCTGTTAACTCATAACAATTTCCTTTTCTTTGTTTTTTAATTCATTTAAGAGGCATTTACATTGCCTGCACGCCGGCATAATCTACAATGCGACGATAAAAAATAAATAAAAAAAACTGAAGAAAAATAATTGAAAAACGTTTTATGTTAAACAAACGCCGAGAAAATGTGTACGACACATGTTTGAATATTCAATGCATGCGTTTTAAGTTATAAGTAGAAGAAATGTTTAGTTGACCTTACCAAATAAATAACGTCATTTTTGATGGAAATCAAAGGATTAATGTTTTCCGAATGAAACAAGTAGCAATGGTGAAAACGTTCAGTGATCCCAAAGGTCGGTAATTCGGGAAAGTGAAATGTAAATGGGATTGAAAGTCTTAAGTCAAAAAAAAGGAACAAATGTTCATCAAAAGCAACTATTCTCTTCAGTTTGCAGGGTATACGAAAAATCCGTAAATTCAATACGTAGATTTATGATGGTTTACGAGCAGCATTAGCTTCCGTTTCGGGCGAAATATTAATAAATAAATAAAACTTAAAATTCTGTGTGATGTTTCAATTAAGATAATATTTTGCCAGAATGTTATTTGTTATTTTTTCACAGCAGTTGCAGATGTATGCAAAAATGTACTAAGTAAACGGTTTTATGCATAAAATTACCTGAAATTTCTAGTTTTATGATATAGAATACTTACCACGATGCTACTTGTGACATATCGGGACTAAGCATAGGGTATGGATATTGACTAGCTGGAAAAGGATATATCGATGGCCTTGCTAAACCTGAAATAAAAGAAAATTCAAGAATTACTTTTAGTTGGAAAATTGTATTACAGGTGATCTTGAGTAATTCAACAAACATTTATCACATTAGCGCCCGGTAGGTTGTGTTTTCTGTGTAATGCTACTCTTGTAAGTTTCACTTTATATTGCAGTTCCTACGAGACTAAAGCTTCTGAAAAAAGTGTAACGAAGACAAAGTTTGTAAGTACTTTACAGTCACAGGTACCTGCGATTGTAATAGTACATTACGTACGTGCTTCCAAATTTTTATTTTGACGAGTGGGAAGGTTACGACCCGACCCGAAGGGGAGGGCTGTATTCCCACTCGTCAAAATAAAAATTTGAAAGCACTTTCGTACCGTTTTTTACGTGTTGAAGCAATGTAAATGAAACACGTAAAGTACTTTACGGTGACAGTTTAGTAGTAGTAGTATATTTCATATACCCCAAGACTCACAAGATGTGTACGTACGCGCATGTAAAGCACAAGCGAAAGTACGCATAGAGTGTGTAATAGGATATAATTGAAAGATATTTTTAAGCGAGAGTGTGTTGGTGCGCATACAGCGAGAGTAGCTTGTGCATACCGCGAAAGTAAATTTTAACGAACGAGTGATGTAAAAATCACACCCATACACTCTCGCAAATACAGAAAATTACTTAACAATCGCAGGTATGTTATGTAAAGTACCTTACAATGACCGTAAAGAACTTACTAATAAATACAATAGCTATTTATGACACAAGGACAAGAGCCAAAAGTTGTTTTAAGAGTGACATGCTTCATGTTAGAGCTGAAAGTAAAAGATGTCAATTGACATTTTCACTTTCGACTCTGAAAAGAAACATGTAAAATTTATTGTTCGAGTTTAACGTTTGTTTTGAAGAAAGACAAGGTCGTCATCGAAAAAAAAAAACGTTTTCTTTGGACAAACGTTAAAAATTATTCGTACATTGGGTCAAATAAACAAAAATGAACCATATTTTCTAATAAATTCGTATTATGTCATGGCGCCGCATTATTGGATTTAGAACACAACCAACATGACTGCTATTCTATGATGCACAATATATATTGTTAGTGTTTTCAACTAACCGAACGCTAATGTGATAAAATGTACTACACAATTGGCCACATAAGTGAGTCAAATGCACTTGTTTGAATGTGTTCGCTCGCATATATCCTCGTTTGAAAATCATAAAATTCGGATTTATTACAGCGCATGTATGTGAGTAATAAATGTTTCACAAACTGAATGAAAAAGCGCTACCACGTAGATAGAGTGGCGCAACAACGTGCCTTCCAGTCTAATTTGGATGAGACGCAAAAGAATTTGACCGCTGTCCCATCTAAGTTTTGGTCGTATGTCAGCACCATGAGGAAAACAGTCGGTTTTCCTGCTCAGATGCACAGAGGCGTCGTGAAAGTATCAACAATGCAAGGCAAATGCGATTTATTTGTTGAATTTTTTAAGAGCGTTTTCGCAGATTCATCTAACCTGAGTGATAAATCGTTCGGCTTGGAGAAGAGAATAGACCTGGGGACATTGTCTCTGAGTAAAGATCAGATTGTGAGAGCCCTCAACAAGGTCGATGTCAGTAAGATGACGGTCCTGACAATATTTCACCGCTTTTTTTGAAGAATTGCTCGGTCTCATTGAGTACGCCGCTGTCCTATATTTCTGACCAATGGAAAGAGTCTTATGTTGTGCCCATCTTCAAGAAAGGATGTCGTTCCGACGTTACGTGTTACAGAGGAGTCGCAATTCTCACTACATTCGGGAAATTTTTTGAGTCTATGGTATGTGATGTGCTTACTGCTGAGTTAGATGGCGTTATATCAGTGTTTCAACACGGTTTTGTTAGAGGTCGTTCCACCGCTACCAATCTCATGGATTTTGTTACTGTTCGGGCGGTCGAGAAAGGTGACCAGCTTGATGTGGTATATGCTGATGTGAGCAAAGCTTTTGATAGAGTTAGTCATGACTACCTGCTCCGTAAGTTGAATGAGCTTTGAGAGCACTCTCATCTGTTGCATTGGATTCGTACCTATCTGTGCGAGCGCACCCAGTATGTGAAGCTATCAGGATGGATGTCAGATCGATACGATGTGACATCGGGTGTACCACAAGGGAACCACTCAGGCCCGCTGTTGTTTCTGATTTTTATTAATGACATTACGCTGACCATCAAGTCGTCTAAGTTATCGTCGTATGCCGACGACCTCAAGATTTATCGTCGTGTTAAGTCTATTGTTGATTTCATTGCCTTGTAGAGTGACTTGTCAGCCCTAGCAATGTGGTGTTTAGACAATTCGCTTGAACTGAACATTCAGAAATGTTTGGTGATGTCTTTTTTTAAGAAGCGCGACCCGATTCGGTTTGTATATTCGATTGTTCAATCGTCTCTCAAAAGGGTTGCTGAGATCCGTGATTTAGGGATTACGTTTACGGAAGATCTGTCGTTCAACGGGCACATGGACCTGATAATTCCTAAGGCGTACTCGATGTTGGGTTTTCCAAAGAGAGTTTGTAGGGATTTTCGAAACGTTGCTGCTCTCAAAAGTGTTTATTTTGATCATGTGAGGTTACATCTTGAATATGCCTCAGTTGTCTGGTCGCCTTACTACCAGAGCTACAGTAGTAAGATTGAGTCCATACGAAAGAAGTTTCTTATGTATGCGCTGAGGCGGTCGGTTCAGCGGGATGCGGGAAGGATTAATTTGACTGCAGTTTTTGTGTTCGATATTTTGACCGGACGTATACGCTGTCCTCAGCTACGTAACGAATTCCGTGTGAATGAAAAACTCATAGTGTCAACCCAACATGCAAAAAAGTGCATTAAAAAGGAGTTTTGCGGAGTTATGTCACTATTGTGAGTGTCATACCCGTGGGAAGATAATGAAAACAGACTTTTTAAATAAGAACTTGTTTTTTTCATTGTGAATGACATTCAATTGAAATAAAAATTGAGAAAATATTTATGTGTAGAAACTAATAATTAAAGAAGACTTTTGTGTAAAATATCGTTTTTATTTGTGTATGTTGTACATCGCGAAGTCATTTTAACTAAAAAAGACTTGTTTTAAGCAAGGTCCACTACGATTTTATGTTAAAGATTCATAAGACTGTTGCATTAGACTTTTACCGTAGAGTAGATCCGTTCCGAGCAGGCACGTAAGTCCTCAGGCGGAGATGAAGAGGCAGAGCCCCCAAACACGATGCATTATCCTTTTTAATGTCAAAATCCGATGATGAAAAATCCAGACGAAGTTTGTAAGAAGTCCCACGTGTTTAGTGCGGCGTCGGCTTTTTTCAATTTGCAGTGTATTTCATGATGAGATGCGTACAGTCCATACACGTAAAACATAAATTTATCATTTATTCCTCATGAAGTTCGTTATAATTTGACAGAAGCCGATGCCGCACAAAAGCCTTTGTATTGATAGGCTGATTATTTATTGCAAAACATTTCCGGCCTTGTCTCCGTAACCAAAATTTCGACGGATGCACATGCGTTGTGTCAAAAAACGCTCGGCTAGCCGGTAAAATGTAAGCAAATTGATTGATAATAATAATTTTATTGTCTAACTACTTTCTAGGTGACTCTGCGTATGTCGTTGAGCAAAATGTCATCATCATAAAACATGTGCAGGTGAACGCTTAAAAAGTTGCCAACTTTTAGTGTATAAAGTGCATAAAATACCTGCAATTAGCAGATTGCTGCGATGCGATTCCTACACTTAGCTTATTAAAACATCAACTAGTTTGATGCGCTATTCATTCTGCTGTTTCATTTTGTGCTATTCAGATACGAAGGCAAAAAAAAAACAAAGCCCACGGTTAATCAATAACACAGTTTTCATTTCCCTTTTTCAATTTTTATTTTCCATTTTATATACAACCCTATATTGTACATCGGGTCAACAGCCCCAGTTTCAGAGATATTTGCTGAGCAACACTGAAGCTGTTTTTATTGTACTGGTAACATACAACAGCAACGAGAGAAAAACATTTTGAAACAATTTTTGTATCTCTTAACCCTTTAACTTTTGTCAGCTCTGCACATTGTTATATTACCTTCGTGTGCAGGCGTTTTGTTGGTTTAAAACAAAGAAGATGATACAACAGACCTGTCAAGAGCACGGATAAAGTTTCTTTGAAGTTTTAACGGTTTCGTGGAAAAAGGAAAAATGGAAAACTCACGATATCTGATACGTTACGGGTAAATCAATTGTTTGAATTCACAACATGATATGCCTGGAACCAATAGTGGATTAAGTACCTGCAAAGTCAATCATCCCTTTATTTTGTACGCATATTTATAAAAATTCGTCTCATCATCTAATCCACGTGCAAGAAACATATAACAACCCCAACATTTTTACAATTGAATCAAAATATGAAAATCATCATTTCATTTCAATACCAACTATGTAAACACGGCAAACAACTTGTTTGTGAAGTAATCCACTTGTTAAGTATACGAAATTTCACGTTAAAGTGCATAAGTTGACAAGCATACCGTTTTTCGTCGCTTAAAATATTATGAATATTGTCACACAATTTTAGAATTATAAAATTTGAAAATTGCTCATTCAATTCCGATCACCAGCTAATTCACTCATACAAAGAAAAGTAGATAACTTTGTAATTGTAATTCAAAAAATTTGGCAACAAGGAGCTATTGCGTATGCGCACTGTTAAGCTCTGTGTGTGGTCTGGTTCTCCCTGTTGCCAAATTAGTTGACTAACAATTACAATTTTTCTATGCCCCTGTGTATGAGACGTATGAGTGCACCAGCTGAAACATAACTATAGACCATTATCAACGAAAGGTGCGACATCTATTATCCTTGTAACGTCGATATCATGAACTAAAGACAGTCTGCTCTAAATGTCAAAATTCTCAAATAAGTTAGTTTTCTTCAAATCGTCATGTGAACACTAAGAATACTAAGGCTCATATAAAAAATGAGAGTGAGAGAATGGATATTTCCAAACATAGTATTCATATGACGAAACATCAAGTGTGTAGAATGTGCTGCCATCTTTTTTCCTTAAGCAAATTATAGGTTTGGCAATTGTATTGGACAAAAATTATTTCAAGAGATGGAAGCACTTTCTATGCTGAAATTGCTTTTAATAGTTAATATTTTGACCACTATCTCCGTCATGGCTCCACTTTCTACGTCAAAAAGGCATTTCAATATTTTTCCGCTAGGCACCGACTCTTTCGCAGTGAGGTGTCGAATACTTTGACCAAAACCGACGTCGTAATCCGACACCTCACTGCGAAAGAGTCGGTGCCTAACGGAAAAGTATTGAAATGCCTTTTTGACGTAGAAAGTGGAGCCATGACAGAGATAGTGGTCAAAATATTAACTATTAAAATGCAACTTCAATAAAATCGCTCATATTGAGTGACGTCATACAGTGTAAAACGTCTTTTGTCTAAGTAGGGACTAATTCATTTTTGCCGAACTTTTCAAAATTAGATTCAAAAAGCTAAAAATAAATTTTTAGAACTTTGGTTCCGTATATTTTGAAGAAACATTGCGGAAACACTTCTGTTAAAACTAAATTTTATAACGCTCTCCAAATGGTGCGAGAAGGTTTGTAATGGATGACGATGACAGTTTCCAAAATTTCGTTTATTCAAAAATTTAGCGCTTCTTTTCCAGTAGGAAAGTGATTTGGGATATGGATAATAGAGTAGAGTGGAAACTAAAAGGCCGACTTGTCTCGCTAAATTGCTTATGCCTATAAAAAGAACAAGTGAATGAGAGGAATCGTGATTGATGATTTTTTCTCTTGTTTAATTTTGAACACCCTGTTTTTGAGATCGAAAGTTCCATAATTAACACTTGACAATTGAATAATTTACAAGAACACAACATTACAACTCGAACAAAACATGATACGAATTATGAGAACCCTTCGGTAGAATATAACTAGGGGCAAATCACAACAGCCTTCACGCATTTTTTGTAGCTTATGAGTGAATATAAAGAGAATTATGATTATTATTGAAATTGTTTATTTGTATCGGATTAATAATGCGTAGAAAAAGCTGCAAATACACTTGCGGCTGTTCTCTCGACTCGACTATAAGTGTTGGTACAAGCCATTATAATATTTATAAAAACATTGGGGTTTGATGTGCACCATGTTAGCCAACGAATTAAATGGAATGTTAAACCTATTGTTGTTATGATTTTGTTTGTGATAGATATAATGAGCGGCTAATTTGGTTGATAATTTATTGGTAAATTAATAGGGTATGTCATTAAAGTGTTTACTAGTAAATGGGTTGATACGTCAATAACAGGTGTTGTGGCTCGACAATAAAACAAAAATTCTTTGAAAGAACGTTTGTTTGGTATTTGATATTTGAATCCTTTCATTTATTTTACGTTTCTTACGGCTGTATTTCCCGCCCAGAGTAACAATGCGGTATTTTCAACAGTAAAATGAAGGACTTATTTGTGAATTTTTCGAAATATATCTTACAAATTTCATGAATTTCTCTAGGGCGCCCATTTTTGAAAACAATAAGCGGGAGCGCTCTTTAAATAGCATAATAAAATGTTCTTTGAATTCTGTCTGGTCGATGTCTGGGCTGGAATACGATTCTTCTATTTTCTTTGTTTTTGTTTTAATTGTTTCCGCTGAAAGTTGAGGAAAAAACTTGCGATCAAATATGTAAACAAAAAACGTAGCGCAAACCAACAGAGGTTAAAGTTTCTTGGGCGAATGTATTTCAGGGAATTATTTATAGTAATGACATTACAAAGGTGCATACAGAGACAGAAAAATGAAAACCAGCACATCAAGCATAATTTTAGATTGATATGCTGGTTTTCACCTTTCTGTAACTGTATCAGTTAATCTGCACCAGCTCATTCGAAAAAGAAAACATTGATTGATTTTTTTACAATCTATTTTGTCAGCGATGAGAGCAGCGTTCGGAGCGTGATAGCTAGAGACCGAAACTAGTTTTTAGAGGAATATCCCTTCGAAAGTGGCATCCGGACAAAACGACCCCTGGACGAAAAAACCCCAGAAAAGAAACCCTTGGACAAAAAAAAAACGGACAAAATAACCCCCGGATAGGAAGCAAGGCGCTGCGCCGCAGGCCTGAAGTTTGTGGGAAAAAAGCGGGGTCGAAGGGCGGCAGCCCCCGCGATGGGGGTCAAGGGGGTTTCGCCCCCTTGCGGGGTCTAAGCGGCGGAGCGGGGCTTGGGGCCCCATGCTAGCAAGGCCGCCTGCAGGGCATATTTTAGCTCGCCGCAGGCGCGGGGGTTTAGGGGGCAGAGCCCCCTACATCATAAAAGCAACATATGCAAACCATGCTTTGTGCGAAATTTGTCCGGATTTTTTTTTAACATTTCATTACATCCTGAAACCGGACAAAATAACCCCTGTGGAGTTATTTCGTCCGGGGTTATTTTGTACGGGCTATTTCGTCCGGGGGTTTTTTGACCTAGAGCCTTCGAAAGTAACAGGCTCGTATTGAGTATTAAGAGTGAATTTGCCAAAACTTTGCAAGAAGAATATAGGAGCCGAATTAGAAGTCTACCGTCAAAGGACCATCGCTGCCTCGAATCTAGTGTCAAACTACGCATCGCCCCCTATCCAAATTGACAGTGAAACAAAGGCGCCGCCTGTCAGATTAGACAAGGTTTTAAAAGAAGCCGCCTGTCAGACTTGACGATGGCTCAAGTGGCCACCCTACTTATCAAATTTGACAAGGGTGCAAAAGCCCCGCCCACCTGTCAAACTTGACAAGGATTCAAAGACGTTGCCTTTTGAAGAAGGTCGTTTCTTTTTCAGACTTCGAACACTCTATACTATACTATGACTTTAACAAACAATCTTGGCAAGACTACAAGCTAGTCACTCAGTCTAATAGTTTTGATAATTCTGTGCAATGTCTCAGTGGATATGCAATGCCATTCTGGCAACGGACACTTCCCACCAGAATGCAACCATTAGGCTGCAAAAAGCATTAGATTTAATGAATCAGTGGACAATCGACTGGAAAATGAAGACTTATGAAGCTCAAAATGAATTAAATGTACTGGTTGGTTGGATACATCTCAAAAACTAAACTTGTACTGCAAAAGATTGATATATAAAACTCCAATCTGGATGTACGGCCCCTCTTTAAAATCATACAGACAAAACAAAATGTCTTCCTACGTATTATCACCAAAGTATACCGTTTCGTAATCAGTAAGGAAATCCACAACGATCTGGACATAAAATGGGTTGACGAAGTGATTCGAACTAATGCCACTAAACAAGACAAAAAACTCCACACACACTCAAACGTTGAAGCTATCCAACTACTTGACCTAACGGACGAGGTAAGAGGGCTGAAATGTGTTGTAACGAAACTTTAACCTCACTTTTCTAAATGATTTTAAAATCAATTCATTTCATACTTTTCACATATGATTTATTAATTCCCCTTACATCTGACCTGTATGGTGGGTGAATGAAACTCTGTTGACTCTCAAAAATATGATACTCCACGATATTTTCCCAACGTAACGATCCAAAGTTTCGAAGTGATCCAATTAAACATGAAAAATCTCGTTATCTCAAAAATGGAATTCCATACAACGAACCACATTGTCACAATGATGAACTTTTAATATAAATCGCTGTTCAAAAAAACCAAATTATAATGTGAACCTAAAAGTGGTGATCGAAGACCATTACAATGTTGTAGCGAATCAAAACAGTTAACAAAATCTTATCCCGTTCCATCGGGCTTTAACAAAATAACTACAAAAACTTATTGCTCACGTGACCGTACTTGGTTTTAATAATAACTAAAAGTTCTCAACAACTTATCCGTTTGACGACCAAAATGGAAGGGAACAAGACGATGACTTGTCTGATCTAATGAAGTATCAAAATGTCAATCTCACTGACGGCTCTATAATTAGGGTGGTCCAAAAAACTAAGTTATTAAAAAGTCTGGGGCCCCACCCCTAAAAAGTTTCTAAATGTGTCCCTGATAAAAAGTGTATATGTAGCCATCTGAATCCAAAGCCGTCCTGAGGGTTCACCGAAGCAAAATAGTCAAAAAAGCGTGAAAATCGTGTAAAACATAGGTTTTAAGAAAAGTGCATGAAACTTGTGAAAAATGAGGAGCGGTTTTAGGGCAACTTTGGTTTATTCCGTTCAAAATAGTCCTGAGAAAATACTTTTTCATGTGGTGGGCGCATCCGAAGTGTTTCGATGACAAGAGAGTCCGTCAAGTGGCTTTCTTAGCTCACAACTTCTTTGCTCTAGGCCTCGGTGAGTTTCACAGTTTTTGGAAAACGGTCTTCTATGAAATTTTGAGTCTAGATAAGACTTCAAAATAACGCCTAAACAGTTTGTCTTGGAAGCATAAAATTCATTAAGTCTGAACAAAAATTTATTTTTCGAGAACCTCCATGAAATTTCATGAACTTCCATGAGCCTGCCTAAGTGGCCGTCCGTGTGTTTCGTCATTATTTGGCTATTTTAGGAAGGACTAATACTATAAGAGTAGAAAAATGCCAAAAGTCACTTTGAATGACAGCTAAATGCTTGCTGGTGATGCCTTACACGTAGGCAAGTCACTCTACTCGAACTCATACGGAGATTATTAAAATTTTGAACGAATTTTAATTATTTCTTGATTTTTGCCAATTATTGTGCGGTAGACACAAAAAATTGTTAGAAAAATACTTTTATTGAAATTTTGCGTACATCTGTGAAAATTCATATGAAGTTCGAGTAGAGTGACACGCCTACGTGTTAGGCATCCCCAGCATGCATTTACCTGTAAATCAAAGTGACTTTCGGCATTTTTCTACTCTTATAGTATTAGTCCTTCCCAAAAAAGCCAAATAATGACGAAACACATGGACGGCCACTTAGGCAGGCTCATGGAAGTTCATGAAATTTCATGGAGGTTCTCGAAAAATAAATTTTTGTTCAGCCTTAATGAATTTTATACTTCCAAGTCAAACTGTTTAGGCGTTATTTTGAAGTCCTATCTAGACTCAAAATTTCATAGCAGACCGTTTTCCAAAAACTGTGGCCTGGAGCAAAGAAGTTGTGAACTAAGAAAGCCACTTGACGGACTCTCTTGACACCGAAACACTTCGGATGCGTCCAGCACATGAAAAAGTATTTTCTCGGGACTATTTTGAACGGAATAAACCAAAGTTGCCCTAACACCACTCCTCATCTTTGACAAGTTTCATGCACTTTTCCTAAAACCCACGTTTTACGCGGTTTCCACGTTTTTTTGACTATTTTGCTCTGGGGAACCCTCAGGACGGCTTTGGATTCAGATGGCTCCATATACACTTTTTATCAGTGACACATTTAGAAACTTTTTAGAGGTGGGGCCCCGAACTTTTCGACAAGTTAATTTTCCCATACATTTTTGGACCACCCTAGTGAGCATTCACGGTCAGCTGATACCATGAAATTGGAACCACATTCTGCATTAAGTATTTCCATGCAATAATCCTCGGGATTGTCTTCAAGGCAACTATTGGAAGAATTTTCGCGAACGATCAACATTTCATTCCTAAGCGCTGTCAACTTTTTCATATAAAAGTCGTGCTAGGTTTTGCTCGTCGAAGAGGTCAATTTATTAATTTCTTTCGCAAACGCAGCTATTTTTTTGTATTTGTCCTTCGAATTTTTAATTGTACTAGAACTATTGTAGTGGTATTCTTAAAGGTACGCTTATTATTTGAAGTATTGCAACTAATACCGGTATCAAAACATACACGCGACAAAAACATTGATATAAATATGTAAGTATCGTAGGTACGTCAATTCATAATGTCATAGATTAAAATAGCCGTAGTATTATAAGGATGCTATCCGCACGTACAAACAGCCGCCATGATGATATTTGACCGTACGGGCGAATAGCATTCTTATAATACAGAGGCTAATATGTCGCCTTGTCATGTTATGAATTAAAACAGCCGTATAATATTGCGGCTATTCGCCTGTAACGGGCGAATAGCATTCATATAATACTGCGGCTATTCGC